>LGRX02002195.1:0-70846 GCA_001247695.2 Cymbomonas tetramitiformis
CAAGCATAACTCTGCTCTGTTCTGTGTATGGTAAGAAGTATGAGCAGCGGGCCGCTCGGTCCCGTGTTTGGTACATGGAATAGGCAGCTTGCCTCTCGGCTTTGTGTGGTGCCCTGAGAGTTGTGGGTTGTACAAGCATAACTCTGCTCTGTTCTGTGTATAAGAAGTATGAGCAGCAGGCCGCTCGGTCCCGTGTTTGGTACATGGTATTAACAGCTTGCCTCTCGGCTTTGTGTGGTGCCCTGTGAGTTGTGAGTTGCACAAGCATGACTCTGCTCTGTTCTGTGTATGGTAAGAAGTATGAGCAGCAGGCCGCTCGGTCCCGTGTTTGGTGCATGGTGTAGGCAGCTTGCCTCTCGGCTTTGTGTGGTGCCCTGTGAGTTGTGAGTTGCACAAGCATAACTCTGCTCTGTTTTGTGTATGGTAAGAAGTACAGGCAGCAGGCCGCTCGGTCCCGTGTATGGTGCATGGTATAAGCAGCTTGCCTCTCGGCTTTGTGTGGTGCCCTGTGAGTTGTGAGTTGTACAAGCATAACTCTGCTCTGTTCTGTGTATGGTGAGAAGTATGAGCAGCAGGCCGCTCGGTCCCATGTTTGGTACATGGTATAAGCAGCTTGCCTCTCACCTTTGTGTGGCGCCCTGAGAGTTTTGAGTTGCACAAGCATAACTCTGCTCTGTTCTGTGTATGGTAAGAAGCAAGAACAACAGACCACTCAAGCTCGTGTTTAGTACATGGTATAAGAGACTTGCCTCTCTGCTTTGTGTGGTGCCCTGTGAGTTGTAATTTGCACAGGCATAACTCTGCTCTGTTCCGTGTATGGTATGAAGTATAAGCAGCAGGCCGCTCGGTCCCGTGTTTGGTACATGGTATAAGCAGCTTACCTCTCGTCTTTGTGTGGTGCCTTGTGAGTTGTGAGTTGCACAAGCATAACTCTGCTCTGTTCTGTGTATGGTAAGAAGTATGAGCAGCAGGCCGCTCAGTCCCGTGTTTGGTACATGGAATAGGCAGCTTGCCTCTCGGCTTTGTGTGGTGCCCTGAGAGTTGTGGGTTGTACAAGCATAACTCTGCTCTGTTCTGTGTATAAGAAGTATGAGCAGCAGGCCGCTCGGTCCCGTGTTTGGTACATGGTATTAACAGCTTGCCTCTCGGCTTTGTGTGGTGCCCTGTGAGTTGTGAGTTGCACAAGCATGACTCTGCTCTGTTCTGTGTATGGTAAGAAGTATGAGCGGCAGGCCGCTCAGTCCCGTGTTTGGTGCATGGTGTAGGCAGCTTGCATCTCGGCTTTGTGTGGTGCCCTGTGAGTTGTGAGTTGCACAGGCATAACTCTGCTCTGTTTTGCGTATGGTAAGAAGTACAGGCAGCAGGCCGCTCGGTCCCGTGTATGGTGCATGGTATAAGCAGCTTGCCTCTCGGCTTTGTGTGGTGCCCTGTGAGTTGTGAGTTGTACAAGCATAACTCTGCTCTGTTCTGTGTATGGTGAGAAGTATGAGCAGCAGGCCGCTCGGTCCCATGTTTGGTACATGGTATAAGCAGCTTGCCTCTCGGCTTTGTGTGGCGCCCTGAGAGTTTTGAGTTGCACAAGCATAACTCTGCTCTGTTCTGTGTATGGTAAGAAGCATGAGCAACAGACCACTCAAGCCCGTGTTTAGTACATGGTATAAGAGACTTGCCTCTCTGCTTTGTGTGGTGCCCTGTGAGTTGTGAGTTGCACAAGCATAACTCTGCTCTGTTCTGTGTATGGTATGAAGTATGAGCAGCAGGCCGCTCGGTCCCGTGTTTGGTACATGGTATAAGCAGCTTGCCTCTCGGCTTCGTGGTGCCCGTGAGCTGTGAGTTGCACAAGCATAACTCTCGCTTCCGTCGCAGGCGGGTGGCAAGGCATGAGCGCGAGCTGCTCAGTCCCGTGTTTGGTACATGGAATAGGCAGCTTGCCTCTCGGCTTTGTGTGGTGCCCTGAGAGTTGTGGGTTGTACAAGCATAACTCTGCTCTGTTCTGTGTATAAGAAGTATGAGCAGCAGGCCGCTCGGTCCCGTGTTTGGTACATGGTATTAACAGCTTGCCTCTCGGCTTTGTGTGGTGCCCTGTGAGTTGTGAGTTGCACAAGCATGACTCTGCTCTGTTCTGTGTATGGTAAGAAGTATGAGCGGCAGGCCGCTCAGTCCCGTGTTTGGTGCATGGTGTAGGCAGCTTGCCTCTCGGCTTTGTGTGGTGCCCTGTGAGTTGTGAGTTGCACAGGCATAACTCTGCTCTGTTTTGCGTATGGTAAGAAGTACAAGCAGCAGGCCGCTCGGTCCCGTGCATGGTACATGGTATAAGCAGCTTGCCTCTCGGCTTTGTGTGGTGCCCTGTGAGTTGTGAGTTGTACAAGCATAACTCTGCTCTGTTCTGTGTATGGTGAGAAGTATGAGCAGCAGGCCGCTCGGTCCCATGTTTGGTACATGGTATAAGCAGCTTGCCTCTCGGCTTTGTGTGGCGCCCTGAGAGTTTTGAGTTGCACAAGCATAACTCTGCTCTGTTCTGTGTATGGTAAGAAGCATGAGCAACAGACCACTCAAGCCCGTGTTTAGTACATGGTATAAGCAGCTTACCTCTCGTCTTTGTGTGGTGCCTTGTGAGTTGTGAGTTGCACAAGCATAACTCTGCTCTGTTCTGTGTATGGTAAGAAGTATGAGCAGCAGGCCGCTCAGTCCCGTGTTTGGTACATGGAATAGGCAGCTTGCCTCTCGGCTTTGTGTGGTGCCCTGAGAGTTGTGGGTTGTACAAGCATAACTCTGCTCTGTTCTGTGTATAAGAAGTATGAGCAGCAGGCCGCTCGGTCCCGTGTTTGGTACATGGTATTAACAGCTTGCCTCTCGGCTTTGTGTGGTGCCCTGTGAGTTGTGAGTTGCACAAGCATGACTCTGCTCTGTTCTGTGTATGGTAAGAAGTATGAGCGGCAGGCCGCTCAGTCCCGTGTTTGGTGCATGGTGTAGGCAGCTTGCATCTCGGCTTTGTGTGGTGCCCTGTGAGTTGTGAGTTGCACAGGCATAACTCTGCTCTGGTTTGCGTATGGTAAGAAGTACAGGTAGCATGCTGCTCGGTCCCGTGCATGGTGCATGGTATAAGCAGCTTGCCTCTCAGCTTTGTGTGGTGCCCTGTGAGTTTTGAGTTGTACAAGCATAACTCTTCTCTGTTCAGTGTATGGTGAGAAGTATGAGCAGCAGGCCGCTCGGTCCCATGTTTGGTACATGGTATAAGCAGCTTGCCTCTCAACTTTGTGTGGCGCCCTGAGAGTTTTGGGTTGCACGAGCATAACTCTGCTCTGTTCTGTGTATGGTAAGAAGCAAGAGCAACAGACCACTCAAGCTCGTGTTTAGTACATGGTATAAGGGACTTGCCTCCATGCTTTGTGTGGTGCCCTGTGAGTTTTAAGTTGCACGGGCATAACTCTGTTCTGTTCCGCGTATATAAGGTATAAGCAGCAGGCCGCTCGGTCCCGTGTTTGGTACCTGGTATAAGCAGCTTGCCTCTCGACTTTGTGTGGTGCCCTGTGGGTTGTGAGTTGCACAAGCATAACTCTGCTCTGTTCTGTGTATGATAAGGAGTATGAGAAGTAGGCCGCTCAGTCCCGTATTTGGTGCATGATATAAGCAGTTTGCCTCTCGGCTTTGTGTGGTGCCCTGTGAGTTGTAAGCTGCGCCAGCATAACTCTGCTCTGTTCTGTGTATGGTAAGAAGTATGAGCAGCAGGCCGCTCGGTCCTGTGTTTGGTGCATGGTATAAGCAGCTTGCCTCTCGGCTTTGTGTGGTGCCCTGTGAGTTGTGAGTTGCGCAAGCATAACTCTGCTCTGTTCTGTGTATGGTAAGAAGTATGAGCAGCAAACCGCTCGGTCCCGTGTTTGGTACATGGTATAAGCAGCTTGCCTCTCAGCTTTGTGTGGTGCCCTGTGAGTTTTGAGTTGCACAAACATGACTCTGCTCTGCTCTGGATATAGTAAGAAGTATGAGAAACAGGCCGCTCGGTCCCGTGTTTGGTACATGGTATAAGCAGCTTGCCTCTCGGCTTTGTGTGGTGCCCTGTAAGTTGTGAGTTACACAAGCATAACTCTGCTCTGTTCTGTGTATGGTAAGAAGTATGAACAGCAGGCCGCTCGGTCCCGTGTTTAGTACATGGTATAAGCAGCTTGCCTCTCGGCTTTGTGTGGTGCCCTGTGAGTTGTGAGTTGCTCAAACACAACTCTGCTCTGTTCTGTGTATGGTGAAAAGTATGAGCAGCAAACCTTTCGATCCCGTGTTTGGTGCATGGTATGAGCAGCTTGCCTCTCGGCTTTGTGTGGTGCCCTGTGAGTTGTGAGTTGCACAAGCATAACTCTGCTCTGTTCTGTGTATGGTAAAAGGTATGAGCAGCAGGCCGCTCGGTTCCGTGTTTGGTACATGGTATAAGCAGCTTGCCTCTCGGCTTTGTGTGGTGTCCTGTGAGTTGTGAGTTGCACATGCATAACTCTGCTCTGTTCTGTGTATGGTAATTAGTACAGGCATCAGGCCGCTCGGTCCCGTGTTTAGTACATGGAATTAGCAGCCTGCCTCTCGGCTTTGTGCGGTGCCCTGTGAGTTGTGAGTTGCACAAGCATAACTCTGCTCTGTTCTGTGTATGGTAAGAAGTATGGGCGACAGGCCGTTCGGTCCCGTGTTTGGTAAATGGTATAAGCGAACCATATCATCGTCCTCCGGAGCTTGTGAGTGATGGGGATAGGCGGATGAATCCGCAAAGGCTTTCACCTTCACCTCCGGCCCCGATGGATGAAGTTGTGGACATGACCTATACCGAAGTCCATGAGCCCGAGGACCCTCCCCCGGAGATGCCAACACGAAGGTGCGAACCGGTTGCCACGGCATGCCCGTATCTCCATGAAAGATGTATGCCTGCACGCTCCATCGGAAGTCGTTCCGAAGACGTTCCGAGCGTCTTCTGCGCATCTTCCGGGCTCATGGACTTCGGTAAATCTAACGTAGAGCAAAATGACAATAGCAGAATCTGAAATCAAGCATTCCAAAACTGAAATCTGAAATCCACCGTAGAGCAAAATCAGCCAAAACTGAAAATCGGAAATCTAATGTGGAGCAAAATGACACATATAAAAATCTGAAATTGGTTTGTAAAATCTGAAATCAAGCATTCAAAAAACTGAAATCTGAAATCTAACGTAGAGCAAAATCAGCCAAAATTGAAATTTGGAAAATCTAACATAGAGCAAAATGACAAATGCAAAAGTCTGAAATGGAGCATTCCAAAAACTGAAAACTGACATCCAACATAGAGCCAAATTAGCCAAAATTGAAAATCGGAAATCTAACGTAGAGCAAAATGACAAATGTAAAAAATCTGAAATCAAGCATTCCAAAAACTGAAATCAGAAAACTAACGTAGATCAAAATTAGCTGAGATTGAAAATTTGGAAATCTAACGTAGAGCAAAATGACATATGTAAAATTGCACTTTCGCATTTTCCCTTCAATTTCAACAAATGCAACAATCTTGATTATTGCTAATTAATTACAAATGGTCATCACAAATCACAATGGTCAAATGGGGGCGAGGCCATAAGAAGATGTTGCGTCCGAACGGCACGAACACCGGACCGAAGACGCTCAAGTGTCACGAAGGCGTTGAAAATGCTACAAGCGGGCATCATGAGCGTGCTAGCGTCTTGGGATAGAGACGAGGGCTACTCGAAAAACATGCTTGAAGACTTGATCGGGCAGTTGACGGTCATAACGAGAGAGCTCACTTCGGAGCTTGTAGACTGTAAGGTACGGAAGACATCTTGAAGACATCCCGAATACGTTCCGAGTACATTCCAAACGTCTTCCTTAATTACCTTTTATTTGGTGATTTTGCAGGATGTTCCTAAGCTTCAAACTCTGGTGGATGAGTTCTTCAAGTCACTCGAGCGCGATGGCTCACCTGACCGGCTGGTCATCAACACGCATTTGCTTTCCCACTTCCCCGACCAACTCCTCATGTATGGTCCAATACGGGGGACATGGATGTACGTGTTCGAATCATTCAACGGGAAGATTCGAAGGTGGGTGAAGAACAATGCATATCCGGTTCAGAGTGTTATGCAAGGCTTCGGGCGGTACCGGATGGTACATGTGGTGCGAGGGTTAATCTTGGTACTTCGTCGCCGGCGGGAGGCAACCACCAATCCCACCCGGCCACCCGTGCTCCGGTTCTTGACCACCGCACCGTTGAGGGCGCCGAACACCGTGGTTTTGGGAACACAAGGCAAGCGCCATGTACTCTCCCGCGCTGAAACGAAAGCGCTGGAGCTGTGGATGCATGGCAACGTGCCCCAATACCGCAAGTTGAAGGCAAAATTCGACGACTACGTCACCTACTGCAAGAGGTAAGTAAGAAATGAAACCCATAAGGTGCCTGGAAGACGTTTCATATATCTTCTAGGCATCTTCCACACGTCTTTGGTAAATACATGTCCTGACACTGTGCACGTATACATTCGCAGGGAAAACCATATGGTTCGGAGACGTATTGGCGCACATGCCGGAGGGTCTCGCCTGATGGATGTGCCGTTGCATATGCACGGTAGCGACCCCAAGGTCTGGCTGGGGAGACCATTCACGGAGAATGAAGCGGCACTCGTCGAAGGGCCTCCTCGCGTGTGTCAATCTTTCGGCTCGGTCGTGGTTCGAGGAGTTTGCTATCGCACGGCAGCTCAGGACAAGACGAAGAAAACTTGTCAACGTTACTTCCGAGCCTTTTTCTCTGGAGAAACATCAAAGGCCCGAGGAAATCGAGACTGACCGGTGCGTCCGTGCATTACGTTTTGGTGAATGTGCGCAGAATATGTACCGAATGCTTCTGCGTGTCTTCTCGACGTCTTCGGGGATTCTTACTATAGAGTATTGTGGCTCCAACTCGCAGGTACGCCATGGTAGATAGCATCTACAAGGTCGACTTGGCCGCGAAAGAGTACATTCTTGTGAAGGGAAAGTGGTTCCCTGAATTCAACCAAGCGACGACAAACCGGTTTGCCAAGCTAAACTCGAAGTACGGGCCGGACAATACCGCAAAGGTGGTGTACACATACGACCCGGATGATCCCGAGACACCTTGGGACACTACTGATCCATTTATCCTGGCGGCTCAAATTGAGCACCAAGTTGTAATCAAGAAACATCCTGTGATAAAGACGGCGGTGGTATTTGATTTAAAGGCTGACTTTTTCGAGTGCATCGACGATGATGGTTCACGACCGAAAGGTGCAAGACGCAAGCAAGAGGCGATCATGATAATACGCCGGGCATCGTACTTAGTGGTCTGTATGTTGAATAGATGCAATCGTACATGTATGTGTAGATAGACCTATCAATTAACTTAGCCGTATATTATGTATCATAGCAACAGAGCATGATGATGACAACCCTGAAGTTGTTAAGAAGATACCTGGAATGTCTTCCGCATGTCTTCCGTGCGCCTTCTGAATGTCTTCTGTGATTACGCGACTAGTGTACGTGTGGTATGAAGTAGCTATGTGGCCAAATTGCATAATCATCACATATGTGTCGATAACACATGTCAGAATGTATTCTGGCCCAGAAGACATTCGGAACATCTTCCGGGTATCTTCCGGGAAGACTGCCCTTTGCATGTCTTCCGGGAAGATGTCTTCCGAAATCCGGAAGACATTCCGCACATCTTCGGCACGTCTTCCCCGAAGAGTGTCTTCTGGTTTCCAGAAGACGTTCCACTCAGAAGACGTCTTCTGGAAACCAGAAGACATCATTTCTACGAAGACGTCTATAAGACGTTCAGAAGACGTCTTCTAGACGTCTTCTGATTTTCCCAGAATGTAGGGGCAGCCCATCTGCGACTTGTATAGCAGCCCTGTGGCCACAATAGTTATCGAAAATGCAAAATATTGCATTCGGGCGATTTCTTATAACTTCAAACATGTTCTTGAAACTTCTTGCGACTTCTTAATGCCATTTTCATTGATTATGCAATTTATAGTGCAAGCCCGTCCACATAGCCGTGCTACATGCCAGCGTATTATACCGGGTGGTCACTGAATAGTTTCTCATCCAAGTGTAAACTCATTATAAAGGTAAACGAATATAAGGTGTCTGTGACCTAGGGATCTGTCACCTAGTACTGTACGAGTACTGGTACAGCTAACGGGAGTCAGATAAGTTATGACCTACGGGTCACTGAATCCAGCACACCACCCTGTGACTGTACATAGTGCTGTTACAGGTGGCAGAGAGCGGAGCACAGACAAAGCAAATTGTTCCGAAACAACAAACAGCTAAGAGCTGGAAACTGCTAGAGGGAGGCCTGTGCTTTAGCCAGGGCGGTCCCTTCCTAAAACCGCTGCTAGGATACTGCTTGCAAGCTAAGTTCCTACAGCTCAATTTTGTAGATACTCAGCCACTTTGAAAGTGGTCTACAAAGTTGCAGAGGTCACCAGAATTGAAGAAGTTGTCAGCGTCAAAGAAGTTCAACCAGAACCAGAGTCCAGAGGTCATAATCCAGAACCAGAGTCCAGAGACCAGTGTCCAGAACCAGAAGCCAGAAGCCAGAGTCCAGAAGTCAGAGCCAGGAAAAGATTCGTGGAGCAAAATTAGGAACTCCGAAAATTGAAAATCAGAATGTAAACCTGCCGGAACCTCAGAAGGAAAAGAAATGCCGAAAGTAAAACAGTACGGCAAGGCAGGTAGACTGAAATTGGCAGTCACCCCGGTGGGATGTGCTGCTGCGGTGAATTCAGGGGCTCGATCGATCGAGCACCACCGAACCCTGAACCGCTGACACACATGCAAGACACATGAGTGCGGGCAGGGCTAGAGATGCAAGAGAGAACACTCCCGGCAATGTTGCCACACCGACACGTGACCGCGTAGCCGGTGGGGCCGAGGGAATCTCGTCTCCGGAAAAGGAATAACCGTCGGAGCCGTCGTCATCGTCGATCACGGAAAGCTCTCCCGGGTGAATCGAGCCGTGAGAAGGCTCAATCGAACACAAATGAAGGGAAGGGTCAGGGCATCCTGGCATTACCCGGTCCATGAAGGACACCCGCAGTGGCTCCTCGAAAGGGGACCCGAAAGAAGCAGGGTCCGATGCCGAAACCGGGTGGAGCCCAGCGTCGATCTCGTGATTGGCAGGTGGTGGCGCATCGCACACCACCTGCGGCACAGACAAAGAGCCGATGTGCAGCGGTGCTTGCTTACCATCGGCGGTAGCACCACCGACCTGTGCAGCCGTAGCCGCAGACCGCAGGGACTCGAGGACGCCCCGTGCATCTGATAGCACACCTTGCATGCCGTCGCCCGAAGCACCATGACCCAAGCCCGCATAGTGGGCACGCAATCCCACGTCATGCCGCACCGGATAGGTGAAGGGCTCAGGATCGGTACGCACCAGTGGCTGGTCGTGCTCGTGGCACAGGTCGGCGAATTCCTCGTCGTTCTCGTTGTCGAAGGCCGTCTGGAAGGCCGAAACCACCTCGTCTAGGTCCATGACGGCATCCCGTAGGTCCACATCGCACGAACCACACACCTCAGGCAGGGCAACGTGCAGTGTCGTGAAAGTGCCCAGGGCAGACTGAGGGGGCACTCCTGAACGAAGGCCGAGGATGCGGAGTGAAAAGAAATGCTCCTAGCACCCTGCGGCTTCATGCCTTGAGGCCAATTCCCGCCCTTCGGGAGCGGGGATGCCGCGAAGCGTTGCTTCCAACCCACGTGACGATTACGTCCGTGAAACTTACCGTCGGTCCGACGGTTTCGTTCGTCGCGCCACTTGGACGGTGGAAATTTTACACCACCGCCCCCATGCCTACGGTGAAAATCACTCCGTGGCGGCGGTGTGTCGGGTGCATTCCCGCGTCCGTCATGACGGAGGGAGGTGAGTAGGGTAGAGGCCTCACCAATGATACGAGCGAACTCCTCGAGGAAGTCCGAGATGTCACCCTGTCCGTCACCCGCGTAAGCCAATCCGAGAGGCGTGTGCGTCGGGACAGGCGCGGCTGTCTTGGGGCGGGTGGGAGGGCCATTAGGGTTCGCGCTCCACCACACCTCTAGAACGTGAGTGTACACCTCCTCGATGCTCACCTTCGCCAACTCGGTGTCTAGGCGGAGTGGGGTAATCACCTCCTTGTAGAACTCGACGTCCAGTGCCGCCAGCAGCTGCCTCTTGGCGGCCTCGTCGTCCAGGGGGCCCGCTCCGCTAGCCGCGATAGCTTTGAGACACTCGTCAAATTGCGCGACCAAGGGCTCAGGGTCACTAGAAGAACCAAAAGAAATGCTTAAGAGTTCCTCATGGTGGCGGAGCGGCCGATGCCCACGCGGCAGCAGCCGCTTGGTGATCTCTAGGAGGGCGCGCTTACCGTCGCGCGGAGAGATCCGAGCGGAAGCGTCAACCCACCTTCGAGCTGGAGAGTGTGGCGTTGTCAAAGAGACCAACGCACGAAGTAAGATGTCGTTGAAGATCGGGTGAACCTCCTTGGTGACGTCCACGAGGTCAAAGATGTCCTCGTTGGCGCTGTCCTTGTTGACAAACGATGCCTCCAAGGCAGTAACCAAGGAATCCCAAAGAAGTTGTCGATGAGGTTCACTTCCGGAAAATGAGGACGCCTTAGTACCTAAGGTGTCCTTCGCAACACGCTTCACAACGTCAATGTCCCAAGACGATTGTAAAACGGCATTGCTGCGTGTCCTGTCAGCAGCAGCGAGTGCGACATTCGCTGACTGCGGGGTGCTCTTGTAGCGAGCACCCACGTTCCTAGCAAAAATTGAATCTAGGCGCATTCTAGCGCCCATGGCCGGTGTTCCAACTGAGGATGAAGTCATCAGAATAAATTCCTATAGGAGGGGGGTTGGGGAAAAGGCGAGTGTCAAATTGTAAGGTGGCGGGCGACCGTAATGCAGTTGCGGAGTGAGGAGAAGAAGGGGTCGAACGAAATCAACGAAGTCGAATACGCGGCGGCCAAGGAGTTGTTGACAGGGTAGATCAAGCCCAGTCTAAAACAAAATCCAACGCGGACACCCGAAGAAGTTGCCGAAAATCCCAACTTGCAATCTCACCGCAACATTGCGCAAACCGCGCGCCCTAAAGTGGCCAATTCAACACCTCGCGAGGCCCCAACGCCCCGCCAAGCGGAAAAGCTTAGCCAATCATGGCAAAGTCAGCAGTGAGAAAAGCGGGGTAATACCCCATAACCTGTGAGATATAATATACCGTATTATATCGGGTGGTCACTGAATAGTTTCTCATCCAAGTGTAAACTCATTATAAAGGTAAACGAATATAAGGTGTCTGTGACCTAGGGATCTGTCACCTAGTACTGTACGAGTACTGGTACAACTAACGGGAGTCAGATAAGTTATGACCTACGGGTCACTGAATCCAGCAAAATATTCCCTAGACGGCTTGAAGCCGCTCTCTACTCATTCGAATCTAAGTACGCCCTTAGGGCCACCTAGCACTTGCCCTCCTGGCCTGCCTCGTGGCTACAGTAATCACCCACCTATAAGAAAACCGTAAATTCCAGGTCAGCCAGCTTTTCTCATCAACTTGGGTACCCCCCCCCTGGCCAGCGCCAGCGTCCTATGGAATCTGCTAAGAATAGTGACCGCGATCTTTTAAGCCAGCCAGCATATTCCATAGCCATCCACGTGCCATCCGTACATAGCCAGCCACATTTCTTAAAATTTTCAAAACCTAGAAAATGGACCCTGAGAGTCGTGCACAGTTGAAAGAATTAAAGCAGGACTTAGCCTTTCTGGGTGAATGTATAATGTTGTAGTGTCGTATGAACCTAAGCATCATATTGCACTGTGCCTTGATTTTTGCAGAGTTTTATTAAAAAATCTGATAAAAATAGCATTTGCCTACACCATTTTGGTAAAATTTCCAGCCTAGATTTCTTAATATATATGAAGTGTATGAAATGCCCCTTAAGATAGGCAGCCAACACCATATTTCTTATTTCAGGGTGATTCCATAACAAAAAAAGTCCAGCCAGCTTTTCTCATCAACTTGGGTACCCCCCACCCCCCCGAAAGGCTGGCTGGTTCCTTAGCATAGGAGTTCCTTATAACTGAGTGATTACTGTACTACTTTTCTTGCCTTTTTAAGACGTCCGGTTGATCCTCCTCATTCTGAACAATTGGCTCCTCCTCAAACTCTTGTGCAACCTGCCATCCGCACTGAAAAGCGAGGTGGATTGCTTGCGCACGTCCCTCTACCCAAGCGATACCAACGTAGCTCGCACTCTCTTCGACGCAGAGAGTTGAACTTCATCAAACGATTATGGCTATAACAGCAACGAATCCACCTGCGTCTTAGCTTCGAACAAAAACGAATCCAATTTGTCTATACTGTCGAATTGACGCTTACACGATAAATCCTCTACTTTTGCACCACCTGCCTTCGAGTGAGCGTAACCGCCCGATAACCAGGAAACAGGGCGTTGCAGCCCGGCCTCTTCTAGTGGGCTCTATCGCCCTCACCGATTGCAAAATTGAGTCGAGATTCGTCGCATTTTGCGTTGCCCTGCTACGCTGTTCACAACGAATCAAAGTCGCAAGGTCGTAGGAATGGACTGCTCTGTCGCTCTCGGACAAATTCGGAATCAAGGCGGAAAGCTTCTCCTTATAAATTGCATACTCATCGGACGCTTTCACGAGTGCGATCTTTTCCTCTAATCGAGCGTCGGAATACTCGTCCATACGTAAAATCGAATTATCGCTTCAAAATACGTAATGAAACTTCTTGAATAAAAAAACACCCTTCATTGCGAAACAAATCAAACTGCGGAGCCGAACTCTCGCAGAGTTCGAAACCTTATACCACGCAGTGGTACCTCCCTTCCATAGTTATGTGACACAACACCTATTCCGTTGTTATGTGACATTATGACACAACACCTCTCGCTCCGCTCGCTGTACTGTGACACATAACATTCAGTTATGTATGGCTACTGCCCCGCAGTCCTTGTGGTAGGACCAAATCGACGATTTGGTCCTACCACGGGGACCATTGTTCCGATAATTTAATTGGCCATCTCCCGTGATTTGTGGTGTCTAACCAATGAAAGGTGGTATATATAGGTCCTATATTTATTTATTTGAACGCTGGTTTGGCCTATATCCATCCCATATATCCATGACGAACGCATTTCAAACCTCTACACCCAAATTTTTCAAAACGGATTTTTTGGAACATTCAAAATGTGGCAAATTAGTGACTCATCTTCAATAATTTTTTACCAATCATCATATATCAACACTACACCTGCGAAGATACCATGAAATTGAACCTATACATATGTCCCAATCATATTTGGGCGGTAGGCCCGGTTGAAATGCATATATTGGCTCGTTGGCTCGTTGGCCGCTTCCCCTCTAATATATTGGCTCGTTGGTTTCCCCCCTAAAACAGTGGTCACGCGAGTTGGCCAACCAGCCATCATAATTGCTTGCTAGAGGGCATATATCGCAAGGTTGGTGTGTGCGGCACATTAAATCTTCAAGTATACATGTATTGCGAATTTCTGAAAGTCTAACGTCATCCAAATATCTTATTTTTCGACTGGCGTGTACATTTTAGAATGGATGAATGCCAATTTCTAAAGTCCGAAATTCACTAAATTCGGAATTTGCAGTGTGTTGAACATGCGCCATGCTGAAATAGAGCGGAAATGATAATGAGGGTGCGAAGTAACCGATTCATTTATCTTATTTGGTCATAAACTCAAGATGTATAACCATGAGCATCACCGTGAGCCCCGCATGTGACTCCTAATACTCAAAATAACGGTGGTCCTTGTGGTAGGACCACCATTTTCTTCAAGCTTTTGGTGAAATTACCCCCCTAAAGCGTGTCGTTCAACCACACACCTAAAGTCTCATGGGGGCCGCCGCTATAAGAAATAAAATTCATTTAACTCATAAATATCATGTGCAAATGTTACCTGTGCCTCAAATAGTCGATTTAGTGATCAAAACCGCAATTGCCCATTGGTCCTTGTGGTAGGACCATGAATTTGGGTAGTAGCCATGTATGAGGGGAAAAGATTCTTGTAGATCGTTCCGAAGGCTTCGCCTTACTCATCGACATAAATGTTTTATTATTATTATTATTATTATTATTATTGTTATTATTACTCACTGCCGGTGAACTCACGGGCCGTCTCGAAATATATTATTTTCAAAAAAAACAAAAACAGGCCGCCGGCGTTAGATGTACAGCCGGGTTTGCGGGGGAATCCTGTGTCGCACGGTTGTCGGGCGGGGGGATCCTGTGTACACGGTTGTGTTAACAAGAAATTTTAAAATTTAAATTTTAAAATTTCTTTATTTTTCCCAGCAAAAAGTTCAAGATGCAAAAGTGAAACCCAAATCGAGCAATCGTGATCGCTGACATCTTCATCTGACGATAGCGATATAAACGAAAGTCGCCAAGCTAGTAGCTATTGTGTCATGTCACACCAATCGAAAAAGAGCACCCTTCTGAACGAAGGTTTGGTGCCGCACGCGGCCCCCATTTATATTTAATGGCTGTGGACCTCTTGTCGCACCTCGCGCAATACCCATACAGTACTGTACAGTGTCACGATAGTACTGTATCGTTGCAAACCAGAACCTCAACAGCGAACGAATCCGGAATGTGATTGGGCAGAATGTTTGAAATTCCATACGGGGGAATTTTCAAATTACAGAATGGCATCATCTATATATTTTTGAACCATGAGCTCAACGACTATAATGTTAAACAGTTCAAATTTTCTACTTGAAAACTGAGTTTCAGATCGAGTTCGCCAATTCATTTTCGCCAAAGGTCGTAACTCCTCGCGAGCCGCACCTCAAAAAATCAACCGATTGAGAAACCTGCAACAGCTGAGACCATTTCATTTCCTGAATAAATTACAAAGTTAGTGACGGTGTCAACGCCTATAGAAGCTTCCATCGCTTTGAAGTCCTTGCGTTCCTCTACTGCATGACAGCTTGCTTGTGAGGTTTACCAGTGGACGAGTTATTTGTCTGTCGGGAGCGCGGGTACTCGTACTTTCAAGATGGCTGACTACTGGAACATTCACGATATGCTGGCAGAGGAGGAGGTACTGCACCTGTTTCACTTCCTAGCCAACCGTTTTTCGTCTCGCTCTTTATTCTCCGCTACCGAATACTGAAGTTTACGTTCGCGCTTAACAGAAAGTGACCGCATACTTCAACGTGGGAAGTACGGGCTTGGGAAGAGCTTTTGATCCCAGCTGCGATGACGAAGACGTAAGGACACACATACACGCCCATATTTCCCTGGAGGCGTCTGTAGCCTTTGAGGGTGGCCCCACGCCCCCCTCAATAACGATCACACTTAATTTTAGCCTGAGACCTCAAGACTATTCATATGCACCCATATTTCCCCGAAGGCGTCTTTAATCTTTTAGGGTGCCTCTGCGCTCCTCTCAATAAAGACCTCACTAGTTTTAGCTTGAGACCTCATTCACTCGGTTGGTCAGTATATTGAATACGCCCTCTGTTCTCTGCAGCTCAAAGAAGGCGCCAAGCTCGAAATACCACTTTGGCTCACAAAAGACCTTGCTTCCCGTGGTATGATTAAAGTTGAGCGCCCGAGTTACTACGGCCCCAGGTTCGCACCTCTTTGGACTTAAGACCTGTCTGTATTAGCAGTCGATTTCGCCAGGGGATTTTGTTATCTTTGAAGTTCCTAGCACTCCGAAGGGGCCTGTTTCCTTTGACTCGACGTCTTTGACTTGTATACATTATTCCATGATATCTGACAAGGCGGAAGAACAGTGTGGCGACACGCCGCCTGTAGACTTGCGGCGAGTACCGAGGGACTTATGCCTCCCTCAACGGCTTCCCCCTCCATTCCATCCTGCCGATCAAATTTTGTGAAGCCACCAAGACCGTACAACTTGCCCGATCGCAGCCACAACACAACTAGTTGCTGGATCTGACTGTATCTGACACCTGGGAGTGCCCCGTGTGCTGTGAACCAATGCAGGGTCAAGAATGACCTCCAGGCAGACCCGCGTTGCGTAAATCTCGGCGAAAAATCTCCATATTTCTACGACGTCGGGCTTCGTCTGCTCGAAGTGTACGTTTGCCCCCGATTTAGCTGCTTGCTGCAATATCCTGCACCAATTATGTAATCACTCGGCTGACCCTTCCGACCACTTGCGCAACCAAGGCTTTTCTCGCATGATGTGCAGTGCTAGCACAAAGCGGTGTCCCTATTTTGCCCTCCCTAAATGGGAAGGCTTCAGGATTTCAGATTTGGCTCGGGCACAAATGATGAAGATACCAGTATGAAAGCGCATCAAGTTCCCAAGTCACCGTCTTGAGGATATTTTTGGTGCTTTCCTGCAGTTCTCATGACCCAAAACTTGCGGAGCTCCTGAACCTAACCTTTCAACGAAGATATCAGCAACTTCTGATAGCCGCGCTCTCAGTTCAAGCTGACACAAAGGATATCACACGGCTTCAAAGAGTTCTAAGTGCCGAGGAGAAAAAACGTACGACTCTTTCTAACAGATTTCCTTCCGGTCCCGTGAGGTTTCTGTATGCCTTCCCCTTTTCAATCAATCTCTGACTTACATTTAAACTCGCTGACCCACTGCAGTGTTTGACGACGGACGACTTTCAAGGAGCTCTTTCGAATCCTGGAGAGAGACGACCGATGTCTGCTCAGTGGCTCCGCAAACCACTGGGATGAAGAGGAGTCAACCAAACGTCTCTCAGAGGGTCGTTGCCCCGAGACTGAGCTAGATAGAATAGGAATTGCATAGAAGACTGTTCTACAAGAAAACTCTGCTTGTATATGCGAGCTTAAGGATGGGTAGAAGAGTAGACAGCGAATGAATAGGCAGGGACGTCCGGACTAAAAGTGTGGGACGTGCAGAGGGTTCTCAGCAAGGAATTTCCCGAGGACAAGAGGATAGCAAGAGGATAGCAGAGGTAGGACACGTAGATTAGAAATAGTATCGAGCAGGATCTGTGGCCATACAACCACTTAGTTTGCAGAAGATGCAAACTACCGACAAATGAAGGCATAGAAAGATAGCAGTGCCGCGACTTCTCAAAAACATATGCCGGTGCTTTTCACAATTTACGAAGCCATCGGAAAGAAGAATATTCCTTCTAACTTATTTCACGTTAGCATTCTTTAATGTTTTCTTGTTTGCTCAACAGTATTGCCCACGAAGTTGCTTTTATCCTGTATGGCCGGCCTTCTTGGTAGTCAGCTCTTGGAATGCCAGCACAACTGGCTAGACAATGTTATTGGTGTGTTTCTTTTGTGTTGCATTTTTTTTTTTGTAATGGGCAAGTAGGATAACCACAACTAGTAGTAAGCACGTACTCCTTGTAATTTGGCACTTAAGCTGTGTAAACACAAACCGAAACGTAGGGGGAAAAGGAAAAGAGACACCTGTATTCGGGGTGTGGAGCTTTGTGAGTCCCCTTGACTCTTATTCAATTCCCTTCAATCTGGTTTGTTGTCCACTTGTTTCCTGTATAGTCTACTGAGGCTTACTGCGTATCCTGTGGTGAGGTCGTGCACTTTTCTGAGGAGGTGTAGTGCTTCCTGTTTGTCAAATCCTAGGTGTTTGGTTAGTATCTTTTCCGTGTGCTCGTATATTGTCCCTGTATTTCCGAATACCATTACATGTAGTGTTACCTTGTACCCATATAGCTCCAATAGTTTTACTAGTGGTGCATATTTCGTATATTTCGTCTTCAGTGCTTCTTCCCAACTCATTTCGTCAGTATAGGTTACCTCGACTAGGTGTATATGTCCCGCGCCTGCCATTGCTCTCTGGTGCGTGTGTGTATCGTCCCGGCTGCTTGTTTCCTTTTTCGGTTCCTTCCAGCATTACTATGTCTACATAGTGTGGTATGGTGTCCTTTCCATGCTCCGGTGCTGGAGTGTTTCTTCCATCCATTCTGCATTGCCCTCTTGTGAGCAGGAAGTCCTCTATTGGTCTGCCCGCATTCGTTTTGCTATCATTTTGGTGGTATCATCTGACCTGCTTATTACCATGGTCTTTATCTCTCTTTCTGTACACCCCCTTAGTACATGGGCCGTGCGTATGAAGCCCCCTGCGTTCACCTGCCTAGGCATCCCGCAACATTTGCACTTTTGTGCCCGTATTCCTCTTCTCCATCTTTTGTAGGGGCCCGCCAACAGCTTATTCGCCATGCATCTCAGTAGAACAGTCACGTCATGATCGTTCAGGTATTCAGTCCCCCTTTTCCAGTATTCGTTGGAGAGCTTGTGCATGGTTGTGTCCCCCTTTAGGTGCTGCACATATTTCTCCGGCGTTTCTTGGACCGCTATCCGTATTTTCTCCGTCGAGGCCCTCCTCCATTCTCCCGCAAGTTGTGCCTCCCTTTGTGCGGCTGCTTGTTGCTGTGCCATTTCGTGGAGTGCTCTCTGTTCCTCCTATGCTCCCTCTTGCTGCTGGACCATTTCGTTAAGTCCATCCTCCACATCCTGTTGCGCCTCCATGCTCATGTCATGGGTTTCTGGTAGTTTAATTTCCTGTGTTACCTGCAACGCAATATCTTGTTGTGAATCTTGTGGTTCTTCAGTTCCCTGCGAGGGCATTCCCACATCCCGCCTTGCTTGGTATGGTTCTAATTGACTTTGACTTTGGGTTTTCCTTTGCTCTTGTTGCTCTTCATGTGCAAGTGTCATTTCCTCCTCTTGTATTCGTCTCATTTCCTCCTCCTCGACCTCCCATTCGTCCTCCTGTATGGGCTCGTTATCGTCCTCCCCTAATTGCTCTTCTATTGGTTGTGGCACACTCGCGTCTTCCTCCTGTTGTATTGCCTGCACGCTCGGTGCCTGTATTAGTGCCTCCTCTTCCTCTCGTTCCATCTGCTGAAACTCTATTTCTTCTTCTTGCATTTGCTGCTCGTCTAGTTCTTCCGGCCACGTGTCCACCCCAGTTTCCTCATCCACTTCCGGTTCATTTGGTTCCCCGTTTCTTCGCGCATGCTCAGCTTCCGTTCTCGCAATGCGTTGCCTTTTGGTTTCCCATTTCTCCGGCCCGGTCTCCAGTTTCCTTTTCAAACTTTGTATGATGTTTGTTTCTCCTGTCATTTTTGCCCCCCATACTTTCCTTCGTTGTCACATGGTTAAATATCGCCTGGCGAGCTTTCAGTTGTCTTTCCGTAGACTCGCAAATGGCCAGTAGCTTTACCGTGCCAGTGTTGTCGTGGTTCAGGCCTCCACACA
Source organism: Cymbomonas tetramitiformis (assembly GCA_001247695.2). Classification (NCBI taxonomy): domain Eukaryota; kingdom Viridiplantae; phylum Chlorophyta; class Pyramimonadophyceae; order Pyramimonadales; family Pyramimonadaceae; genus Cymbomonas; species Cymbomonas tetramitiformis. The sequence goes on from LGRX02002195.1 coordinate 19,268, forward strand.
GGCCTTTTTTGGCTACCTCATCCGCCATTTCGTTCCCATGTATCCCTACATGTGCCTTGACTTTGTACAGGGCCACCTTTGTCCCTTCCCCGTTGAGCATTTGTATTCGCTTCATTATTTTTCGCGGGGGATGCAACTTTCACCTCCTGTATAAGGGTGACTGCTGCGTGTTGCCCCCCTTCTGCTGTCACCCCTCACTGTGTTGTGACTCTCTGCTGTGTCACTTGCTGCAGCATCACCAACCGCTATAGGAATATTAAAACACTATATGTATTCTAATATTCACTTGAGTACTGTATCTGAAACCCTGAGCTCACGGCTTCAGCTTTCTTCTCTGTGAAAGCTTATAATATATTACAGCAGTATATATTTTAGCTTTCCCGTCAGGTTTGGGCTGCACCACTTGAAGCGGTGGTCTCTTTTTTTTCGGTCCTTACTCTCGTCATCGCATCTCCAGCGACGTCGCGTCTCCAGCGACCGCATCTCCAGCGAACCCTTGTTTGCATCTCCAGCAACGCCCCGCTGTTACCGTAAGATTACGGCTACGGGAATCATCTGAGCGTGCCGTATCACGCCACTTTCGGCTTCATTAGCATCTCCAGCTGCGAGACCGACTACAATCAATTCGCGGTTATGCCTCTCTGAACAGCAGCACCCCTTCTGCACGAAAATTGGCTTACCGCACGGTATTTTTGGCGTCGCCAGCGTGTTCCCCGTCAAATTTCACCCTAACTTGACTTTTCCATCACTGGAAATTGTCGATTTTACGAAAAGTTGGGTTTTCGCTTGCGAACCCTATCTAATATTTCACAGAATTCTGCAGTCTGCTATCGGCCATGTCCAACGCGCACCAACGTGCGCGCGTGACCGCTATTCGGGCTGCCCTAGGGTCTCTCCGAGTATATCGACGGGATTCTGCCACTGGCTATGGTTTGGTGGTGTCTGGTGGTGCTTATGCACCAGACACCAGACTCGAGTCCATCGCTTTCGCCATCGACCAGAGCTTTGACTCCTTCGAGCTCGCCCCGCGGCATCCTCAGCTTTACCCTCCACCTTGCGCGCCTCTTGGTCGTTATCTGGTGGTGGCGTGTGGTAGTGCTAATGCACCCATCGCATCCACTCTTCTTTTTACTTTCGCCATCATGTGCGGAGAGGATCCACGCCGCGTTTTTTACCTCACGTCCATTGCCACGCCCGCTCTGGTCGTGCCAGGCCGCGTTGGGTCATGGCACCGCAGAGGTATCGGTCAAAAAGAAAAATGAGCAAAGGAATATACAACCCTAGAATAAATTGCCCGATCGTGTGATGTGCCTGCCAGATTCTAAGATGACGCCGGCAGGGCCATTCTAGTCGGGTTGAAAAAGGCCCCTTAGATCCGAACAGTCTTGCAGGCCCGCGTAACACTTGCATTTGGTCACCTCACACCTACGGGGTGAGGTGGTGTCACGGGGGATGCAACTTTCACCCCCTGTCTAAGGGTGACTGTTGCCCCCCTTCTGCTGTCACCCCTCACTGTGTTGTGACTCTCTGCTGTGTCACTCGCTGCAGCATCACCAACCGCTAGGAATATTAAAACACTATCTGTATTCTAATATTCACTTGAGTACTCTATCTGAAACCCTGAGCTCACGGCTTCAGCTTTCTTCTCTGTGAAAGCTTATAATATATTACAGCAGTATATATTTTAGCTTTCCCGTCAATTTTCCACAACATATCTCGGTGCACGTGTTTTTCCAATGTGGGGGGCCTTCTCTTCATGTTTTGTATTTGGTAGAGTGAGGTTAGGCTGTCTGTGCATATGTTCACCTCTTCTTTGCCCATGTTTGCATCCAGCGTTAGTGCCACATATATGGTTGTGAGCTCCGCTCTGTTGACCGTTTGGCAGTGGCCCAGCCATCTTTGCACGTGTTCCATATCCTGTCCCCCTTCTCGGGTCCCATACACCCGCCGCAGTTACTTCCTCCTGTTCCCCGTTTTCACGGGGGATGCAACTTTCACCCCCTGTATAAGGGTGACTGTTGCCCCCCTTCTGCTGTCACCCCTCACTGTGCTGTGACTCTCTGCTGTGTCACTTGCTGCAGCATCACCAACCGCTAGGAATATTAAAACACTATCTATATTCTAATATTCACTTGAGTACTGCATCTGAAACCCTGAGCTCACGGCTTCAGCTTTCTTCTCTGTGAAAGCTTATAATATATTACAACAGTATATATTTTAGCTTTCCCGTTAGGTTTGGGCTGCACCACTTGAAGCGGTGGTCTCTTTTTTTTCGGTCCTTACTCTCGTCATCGCATCTCCAGCGACGTCGCGTCTCCAGCGACCGCATCTCCAGCGAACCCTTGTTTGCATCTCCAGCAACGCCCCGCTGTTACCGTAAGATTACGGCTACGGGAATCATCTGGGCGTGCCGTATCACGCCACTTTCGACTTCATTAGCATCTCCAGCTACGAGACCGACTACAATCTATTCGCGGTTGTGCCTCTCTGAACAGCAGCACCCCTTCTGCACGAATATTGGCTTACCGCACGGTATTTTTGACGTCACCAGCGTGTTCCCCGTCAAAAATCACCTCAATTTGACTTCCCCATCACCGGAAGTTATCAATTTTACGGAAAGTTACGGTTTCGCCTTCGCACCCTATCTTTTCTTCACATAATTTTGCAGTCTGCAGCTTGCATCTCCAGCGAGCGCCCTGCTGCTACCGCCGGTGTGCGCCAGCGGGTCGACATTTCGGCGTGACGTATCTCGCCACTGTTGGCCTCACGACACCTCCATCTACGACTACGACGACATCATCTTCTAAGCCTTCGCCTTCCTGGACAGCAGCACCGCTTCTGCCGGAATATCGGCTTACCGCACGACTTTTTTGACGTCACCGGCGTCTTCCTCGTCAAAATTCACCCCAATTTGACTTTTCCATCGCTGGAAATTGTCAATTTTACGAGAAGTTGTTGTTTTTCACTTGGAACCCTATCTTGCCTTCGCAGAATTCTGCAGTCTGCAGTGGGACTATGTCCACTGAGCGACAACGTGCGCGCATGGCCGCTGTTCAGGCTGCCCTAGGGACTGTTCGGGTACATCGACGAGATTCTACAACTGGATATAGTGTGGTGGTGTCTGGTGGTGCTCATGCACCAAACGCCAAACTCAAGTCCATCGCTTTCGCCATCGTCAACCAGAGCTTTGACTTCTACGAGCTCGCCCCGCGGCATCCTCAGCTTTGCCCTCCACCTTGCGCGCCTCTTGGCCGCTGTCTGGTGGTGGCGTGTGGTGGTGCTGCTGCACCCATCGCGTCCATTCTCCTTTCTGCTTTCGCCATCATGTGCGGGGAGGATCCACACCGCGTTTTTTACCTCGCGCCCATTGCCACGCCCGCTCTGGTCGTGCCAGGCCTCGTTGGGTCGTGGCACCGCAGGGGTATCGGTTAAAAAAAGAAAAGAAAAATGAGCAAAAGAATGAACAACCCTAGAAATTGTCCGATCGTGTGATGTGCCTGCTAGATTCTAAGATGACGCCGGCAGGGCCATTCTAGTCGGGTTGAAAAAGGCCCCTTAGATCCGAACAGTCTTGCAGGCCCGCGTAACACTTGCATTTGGTCACCTCACACCTACGGGGTGAGGTGGTGTCACGGGGGATGCAACTTTCACCCCCTGTATAAGGGTGGCTGTTGCCCCCCTTCTGCTGTCACCCCTCACTGTGCTGTGACTCTCTGCTGTGTCACTTGCTGCAGCATCACCAACCGCTAGGAATATTAAAACACTATCTGTATTCTAATATTCACTTGAGTACTCTATCTGAAACCCTGAGCTCACGGCTTCAGCTTTCTTCTCTGTGAAAGCTTATAATATATTACAGCAGTATATATTTTAGCTTTCCCGTCACGTTTTCCTTTTTGACTTTCCTTTGGCTTCCATCTGTATAGACCATGTAGTTTCTGTTGAATCTCCTGGCGGGCTCTGGGTATCCTTTCCCGTCGTTGTTGACCCACTGGCTCTCGAGTTGTGGGGCTGTTTCCTCCATTTCACCCTGTTCCCACTGCAACCACTGGTCCCTCTAATGCCCCCCTCTGTTGTGTCAGGGTTCGTAAATTGCAACGCCCACCTTCTGAGTGCATCCCGCTGCTTATTTCTTCTCTACTCCACGTAGTGTTGGCCCCTAGTACGTCAGTTATTGTGGGTCTCGGTCCCCTGTCCCCTCCTCTGTGTTCCCCTTCCCTCCCCCTGTTTTTCATCCAGCGGTCAATTGTCTCCTCTATACGTGTTCCCAGTTGTTAGCTCGGCAGGGCGTGCAATTCAGGTAGCTTGTGGCTCGTCCATAGAGACGGGTCTATGTGACACAGTCTTTCTCCCATTCCGTTATCGACCTGGGCTGCCTGTCCGTGTCCCTGAGTGTAAGAGGCCGGTGTACGTAACATGCCCTGCCTATCGTCCGGACCTTGCTTTGTGAGCACCTGAGAAGGGCCTCGCTGAATATGTTGTGGGTTCTCAACGCGTTTGGGCAGAATTTCCATCCCGCCGCGTTTGCAACTACCAGTATCCTCATGTTCCAGTTACATTGCTTATGTTTATTTTGTAGGGTACCTTGCATCCAGTGGTCCGGTGGTAGGAAAGTGAACTGCCCCTCCTCGAGCAGCTCGTGTACCCTGTATCCCATGTGCTTGTTTAGCAATTTCCTGTACGGGCGTTTGGCGTACGTGGGGTATATCCCCACCCCCAGTACGGGTTCAACTGTTTTCGTAGCGTTTATCGCCTTCTTTAGTGCCCTGTAGAGATCCTCAACCGTATACTCTGGGTTGAATTGGTATGCCCCCACCTGTTCCCATTGCGCCTCCCAGGCCGAGCCCACAGCCCCGAAAACAGAGTCCCTTGGGTATTGCGAGTAGTATGTCTTGGTGTTCTTGTGTACATTGAGTGGAGAGGCAAAGACTTCCGTCCGGGCCCCCATGGCTTCGACGTTATCGACGTGTAATTTGTGTTCCAGTTTTAGTTTTAGTCGTTTGGTCAGTTGTTCTGCTGTCGGGCGCTGTACTACGCCAAACGCCATCCCCCACTTCCCTGGCATATCTCTCATACAGCTCCCGGACCTTCGCTGTGCTGAGTGTGCCTATTAGGCCTCCCTCGGGTTCGTAGCAGTAGGTGGTATCGCCTTCCGTGCGCAGTTGGTTGTCTTTGTGTGCCCGGTGTGTGCCTAATGTCCTGGTCTGGGTTTGGTTCCCCCGTGCTTATCTCCAAGTGGGTAACTCGTGTCCCGCACCTTTGTTCGCTGCTCGGTTTTCCTGCTAGTATTTCATCCACGGGCTCGCGTTTGGCCCATTTGTCCAGTTACGGTACGTCCCCATTCGTCCACGAGGTCCTCCCATCCTTGGTCCGAGGAGGGGGTGTGCGCCAGTATGTGCGTTCTAATTGTTTCTTCCGTGCTCCACGTTGTCAGTGCATTCCCTTCGCTGTCCGTCCACTGCGTCTCATACTGTATTACCTTTGAGGTCACGTCCGTGTAATTGCTTAGGTACTGTATGCTGGCTAATATCCTGATGGGTGCGTGGGTTCCTTCCCGACCCGGTGCTTCCATCGGGTCCTCCTGTCTTGCCCATTGGCCCCTGTCTCGTTGCGTTGACTTTCTTTTGGTTCTCTCTGGCGGGTGCCATGTCCCCAGCATGTCATCCTCCTCTCTTTCCCGGTCCTCCGGTCCTATACCCAGGGTGTCCCTTTCCTGTTCCGTCCATTCTACCCATGCTTTCTCGTAGGGGATAGTTTTATAGACTAAGAATTCGAAATTGCATTGCTTATTCATCGAGTGAACTGTAATTTGAATTTGTGTGGAATTCAAATTGACTAGTCGAGGTTGATGATACTTCAATTTGTGCCTAAAGCTGAATTATGTTTGTGAACTGCCGATTTTCGGAGTGGGATTTCGCTAGCATAAATCATGTGCAATACCAATATATTATTGCTATCATGTGTGCAAAGGTGTGGCATCGCAGTGCCAAGGACGTAATGACAGAATACCACCGATAGATTATGAGATCGCAGTATATGACCAAATGTCAATTTCGCTCTCGTGTGACAAGGCCGTTGCGTTGACGATTGGCGTTGTCAACGATGGCCGCCGTTTCGTTGTTCACTTCAGGCTGGCTTGAAATTGGCGTTATGAGTTCGAAGTCGAACCTAAAACATTTTGAATTGTGGAGCTACTGAAATTCCCTGGCGGCATGTTCTTGCTTTTCTTACACGAGAGAGCCGAGCCACTGTTAAGATGCAGTCATCCCATGTTGTTGAGATGTACAGTTGTGCCTCGAAAGGGTAATAAATCCCACTTTCACGGAGTAATGTGCCCGACATTGTGTCGGCCGTGTACGGCACGATGCGACATAAGACGCTACGTATGTGGCCTATGGCTAGACCGTGGCCTAAACCGCATGGTCCAAGGTGCAGACGACGGATGACATGCACCGTCTCTAGATTCGAGGGCGGCGGGGTGATGCCTACGAGGTTCTCAGGCATGTTAAACGGGTAGCAGATCTAGGGTTTAAGGCTCGCGGGTTCCAAGGAGCAAGACGGACGTCCGAATCGAGGCGATATCGATAACGCGATATGATCGATATATGTTACACTCCTCGGCTTTTTTTAAGAGATCGCAGGTATCGTCCTTGATCGATTTGTGAAAGGTATTTGTCTATCGATGACAATTTGCTAGAATCGGTGACCGATAGTAGATAAATGGACTCTGACTCCTGCCCAGTAGTCCGAATTGTTACCTGAATGCCGACCTTGTAACGACTCGTGTCAATTCAGAGACCTAAAACTTCGACATCGAACTCGAAAATAACGAATGGACGATTCTGCGTTTAGGGAAGACGATCTTTGCGACGGGGTGACAGGGGGCGTTTTAATCATTACTCTACCGTGTTTATGAATCCCATCAGATATTTCAAACTCGGAATGGTGAGCAAGTTCACCAGCGTGTTGCCCGCTTCCTATTCTGCGGATACGAGGATACGCCCAAGGACTGAAACCAATCAATAGCGCCGCGAATAGCGTGGCAAAGACAGGTGCTCAAACGCACCCGCCCGGATAGTGCAATGGATTAACCTCCGGTCAATCGAATCCTGTGCGGTGGCGATGGCGTCGCACAAGTCACACATGGGGCCTACGAGCGGCAGGTCTCAGCAAAGAACATTATATATCGTGGCCAACGCCTCGAACATGCCCGCAAAGCACGTGGAGTCGTGGTCACCAGTTCCAGTGAACTCGCCGTTCTTGCTCTCGCCATATTTCTGTAGTACCAGCTTAGCGGCCAACGCACGGAAATGCTATCGCTTGAAGTGCTTCCAAACGATGCGCAAGAAACGCGGAGCCCGCAATCTGGTCGCGGTGGGCACCGCGCCTACTCGCCCACCTCAGGCTTCCGGCGCTTAGCCACTCATCATGGGCAATACAGAAATCAGCCGTGATCAAATTCACTCCAACACTAGGGAACTCTAACAGACATGAACAATCAGAATTAGTGTTTAACGGATAGCTTGGAGAGGTGTATAAGTCCCTTAGATAAAATCGATGTTTCTATATTAGACTGTCGTGAGTGATCTAGGTTTTAAAGTTTTGAATGACCAGAGCTTCACAGCTTGCCTCACGAGGACACGGCTGACAGGTGACGACACGCTACCAGTGTAAGAAGCCTGATAGTCTAATCCAATGACACTTATTTTCAAAATCCGCTCTGACAACCATATTTGGCACCAACGATACCTCGCCGTTTAATTTATGACCACTGATCGTCGTGCAAAACGATGTCTTGAATTTCATCGATGTTCTGAGAGGAACTGCGATGTCGTTCGGTACATGAATCATATGCGAGGCATATTTAACGTCGGCATGCTATACAGCTCGGGGGTCATCACTTATTGGTGAACATAATTTATCATGGAAATAATGTTGATAATAGTTTATGCAAGCTAAAACAGAGTCGAAAGCCCTGAAGACGGAGATCCCAACACACACAAAATCTCCGCATCGTTAACATTAAACTCAATGCATCCAGGGAGATAAAAGTTCACGTTTCAAACCTTTTTGAAAACAAACCCCACAATTTGGGCACAGCTCTGGAGATAGTGCATGGAAGGTACAAAATTCTTTAGAGATTGCAAGAGCCAATTCGATTTCCCCAGATATCTGCAAAGGTCTCCTGCTGCTACCATGAAAGTTTCACAACCGTAAGTGCTGCGTACTCTGTTACAGAGTCCTCGCGCAGCCCACTCCTTACATGTATGTTGCTATGCGCACTAACGATCCCCTCAGTCCTACGAGAATGGCTCACTATTGTCAGAAACTAGGTCATGATCGCAGGTGTCACAATTCACCACGCACATCGCTCTTCGGACACATATTAGAAATATCCGCACAAATTTTGTTTTCCAGGCCCATAGGGAGAAGCTCCCATTCTTCGGAAGCGATGAGCTTCACAATCGCAGGACCGTACTCCTCAATTATATCTTCATATGTCTCTAGCACCGGACCCACCTTTTCATGGCGGAGCTCGATCTTTTGTACCACTTCGCTCAGCACTTCCCATACCTGCTTTTCCCTCTCCTTGCCGACCTTTTTCTTGTGGAGGGTCCTCCGCATCGTGAGCTCCGTCTCCAAAGCGAAGTTACGGCAAGTGTCACACTCAGTCTTCGTGAACGGGCGGGACTTGTGGCATTGATTTGTGAGGCTGCAGAACTTTTTGACTTTGGGGGAAAGGTACTTAGGGTGAAGATCAGTATCTAGGAAGTGGTCAAGAAGTTTTTTCTTGTATGTCTTCAGCAGCGCGTCGCACTTGGTTCTGATGTAATCTTTATATTCACGCTTCATTTTTCTGGAAAACAAAAACAAGCGTTCACCTAAGTGGACCGACGCTTCGGAGAGTATCGAAAAGATTGGAAATCTCGGGGTGAAAACAAGGAAGCATACTCATGACCCAAAAATATACTAAAAAGGTTTTATTTCGTCAGGATTTCGGAACACACTGCCAACAGAGCTTGTTCTGATAACAGAAATGGCAAGGGCATGCGAAGCTCACTTGGTGCTGCAAAGTGTTTGGATCAACTTTTCGGTTTCGTCATCGTATCCCATATTCAAGGATTTCTGGGCGACGGGCACCCCACCCCACCAGTGCACTGCTTGATGTCAAGGAGAGCCGCAACATCAGTGATAGCGGTAGCAAACCGTGAAAGGGTTTCTCAGGCTGCTCGATTACGAAAAACTCGAATCACTGTGGAACAGGCGTTGTGCTTTCCCGTTCCTCCGTGGCGAAGTGCGCTCCAAACGGCGCTGGTTCGTTTCGGTAAAGCCAGAGTCAACAGGGCGTCACGAGGACGTTCAGGGCAAGATAGACGTGGATGTCAGGGTGTGACCAGCGCACGCACCTAAGTGGTTTTCAGGGCAGTATGGAAGTGTACGTTAGGGCGTGTTCGGCGCCCGCACCTTATCGTTATTCACTTCGTTTGGATCCTTTTTCGCACGTTCTTCGAGAAGTTCTGTCAAGCCGTACCAGAACTCTTCCACCACGGTGATACACGAGTCGCACGAGATGGCCTGCATGTCACAACCAGAGAGAGTTTGAGCGGAGAGTATTATTCTGTTAACGATGCAGTGCTCAGCCTTTCTCAAAGATTCAATTTCAAGCTCGACACAAACAAACATAATACCTCGCATAGCTTCATGTTTTATTGGTAAGTCCGTCAGAGGGGAATGTCTTTAACTAAGTTGAAGGTCGAATGATGTACCTCTCGTAGAATGAACCGACTATGCCGAGGAATTCACAGTTAATCTTAGAATTACTCTCATCAAGCTATCGCACTTTATTTTCAGGGAGTTTGAACAGCAGGAATTTCTATGAGAACTCAAGTTTTCAAAAACTGAAGTCTGAAAAGGAGGACGGAATGGAAGCGTTTCCGCGCAGGGACAGCCTTGGACGAGCGTTGGCCGGAGCTTCCAAATTATATTTACCTTATCGTCGATGTGCCCCGCCAACTCGCTGCCCGATCCCTCCTCCTGCATGCACGTTCAGAGGAGAAATATGGTGAAAGGGACGTATTCTGCGATGCACACGTCTTAATGTTCAAGGAAAACCTTTCAGTCACTTGTTGCGACATGGCCCGCTTTTTGCGTGGAACCGGGGTGCAAAGGTGCTGCTTATCAAAACGAGCGCAAGATCGTTCAGATGTAGAACTACGTCTCGAAGTTTGCACGATTCAAGAGAGAGGAACGTTGTGAACGCTCAAGGAGCTTCAAAGGGTATTTTGACCAGGTTTCGAAAACGTTTCCGGCAGCAAGCTCGAAATTTGCGCTCGTGACAACAAGCAAATTGCGGCTATGTTTTAAATTCAACCGATTACAACACTAACACGCATCAAGTGCTCCTGACGAGGATGCCCGGAGTGGTCACAAAGTGTATCGAAGTGAAAGTCCAGCCAGTCAGGAGATACTCACCTGCTGCAGGTAACGATAGTCAGAAGTTCCATTAATACTGACGATTTCAACTTCGAACGTGAAGCTCTCATTCTTTAGAGCTCCTCGAAATGTTTTCGCGAAGCCCTGCCACATTCAAAACAATAGAGCAGACCTTGCGTGAGTCTGGAACAGCGCAGAAGGTGTGCGGGCGCAGGGTTTCGGAGCTTTCTTTCTTCATCCCTGACAAGCAGCAAGAGAGGAACAGCCGTCGCAGTTGATCAAAGGCTGTGAAGAGCAACCGTCTTCAAGTGACTTCTGTCGCAGATGTTAATTAATACACAACGAAACGTCCTGGAGACCACAGCGCTTGACCACAAAACATGCGCGTACAAAGCAGTGCAGCCGGATTCGATAATGAGGTATCCTGCTCGAGAAAATTTAGGCTCTAAGTTATCCTGTACTAAATATAGGAATTTGTCCTAATTTATCAAAGAAGCAGTTGGCGGGCTCACCGCAGGTCCGATCACCAGGTTATTTGGGACATAAGCACGTCTCTCCTCACCAACGCACATCCCGATAAGCACTTTCTTTTCAAGGTCAGGAGCTGTGTGACCTGCTCGGAAACCCAACATTCGTCAGAACATGAGAGCTTCTTGTGCACCACTGTGACGCGACCTGGACGCCACTCGCCGCGGATAGTCTTATGAAAACTGTTGGATACACACCTACGCCCATGGTGATTGATATAGGCTCATTTTTGAACCCTCCGTACGATGATTCCTTTAGGGTACCATTCGCAAACCACATCTCATATTGGAATTTAACTCGGTCGAATTGAGTTCGGAGTTTCGGTTCGCAGAATTCAGGCTCATGGACAGTGTTGATGATCAGTTTCCCAGTTTTTTTACTTTTCTTTTTCCCCTCGGCGTAAATGACGAGTAACAAGATGATGTGTAGAATCTTTGAGCATTTGCCCTTCATTTTTGGGAGCTTTACAAAAATATACGATATTGGTCTCGAGTGTAAAGGAAACTTCGAGACGTTTCGTGTGTTATAAGCTGTTAACTGACGAAAACCTTCGCTTGAACCTTCACTGTTTATACTTTTATACTCGACTTGGATCTCACACCTTTATTTTACAGGTCTAGATACAAGCCGACGGTCCGATAAATTCTTTTCCGATAATATTTCTGACCGTGTCACGGATGGAAGCTCTGCGACGAGAGCTCTTCAGTTCTGCAAAAATTTTGAAAATCGGACGGTCGACGGCTTCGGAAATTTCAGTCAAAGTTCGGTCAACGGTCACAGTGTTAAGCACAGCCCACTATGGGCTCATCAAAATAATAATAATAAAACATTTACGCTAGCAAAGGGGAAAACTTCCTGAGAGTGCGGTATCCCTGCAAAGCAGGCTAGTGAAAACACCAGGGGCTACTCCCTCTGTTATAGCGCGCCCATAAAAAGGGCTCAGCCCACTTTTAAGCAGGGTGACATCTAGAGAAAAAGCTAAGTGTTAGGGCAATAAAAAACTCTAGAAGATGGAGAAGCAACCATGGCCGGGTGAGTGGAGGGGTGGTCAATCGAGCGGTGGGGAGGGAAGTCGAAGAATCTGGGGGTTTGGAGACGTTGAGGAACGAGGAAGGTGGCCGGGTGGGCGGGGGAGAGGGGGGTGGCGGGGGGAGGGGGGACGGCCCATCCCCTTGGGGTTTCGTTGGGAGCCGGGAGTTTTACACTAAAGTTTCACGGTAAAACTCCGCATCCCGTGCCGCCAGGAGCTGTCTCTTGGCGGCCTTCTCGTCCAGAGAGCCGGCTCCGCTAGCCGCAATCGCCTTAAGACACTCATCAATTGCGCCACTAAGGGCTCTGGGTCGTCAGAGGACCCAAAAGAAATTCCTAAGAGCTCCTCATGGTGGCGGAGCGGCCGGTGTCCAGGAGGCAAAAGCCTCTTGGTGACTTCAAGGAGGGCTCTCTTACCGGCAGGTGACCGAGATTTTAGGTGTCGCTGTGCCAAATCCAGCAATTGACTTCTTGTTCACTCTGGATGCACACCGACATGGTGGTGTGCGGAACTCCGGTGACTTCAACAATTTTTCTGGTTTATGCTGAAATCTGTATAGGCAGCCCTGACTGGGAGTCCCGGTCAGGCCCCTATGACAGACTCCTAGGACCAACACTGGACTGCTGACTGATCTATAGGTTCGTGCTGTGACACACGCTGTGTCACAGGTAGGCTAGACTCCGAAACCGTCCGAGACCGTTCCGGGTATATCTAGCTTAGGGTTTATTTATCTTATGAGTTTATCCACACAGTTCGGGAGTTTCTGATATCTAGTGAACTAGGATATTCCAGTAGGTCGTGGCCCCATCCACGCTTTTATTCCACTTGCTGATTTGGCCATGATTGGCTAAACGGCCGCTTGGAGAGGTGGTGCGCGCATGCGCGTTTGGGTGCGACTAGGATTTATGGTATGAATTGTTTGCGGTAAGCAACTGGGAGTGGCGGCCATGGGGACCGCGCCTCGTTACGGACTAGTCTTAGCAATGTTCGGATCCAGTTTTGCACCGGCACTGGCCCTGCTGGTTACTGTTTTCTGGGCTGGTGTTCGCGACACCTTCGACTTCGACGACATCTTCGAGTGCCCCTCGCCGCTCCACTCTCTTAGCTCCTCTCCGCTGCTGACCATCACCATTTTTCCGCTACCACACCCAACCGCGCGACTGCGTACCACCTCCCCTCTGGCTTTTCAGAGTATGGGCATGTTGACCCGAGCGAAGAAGTCCCTGGACAGGGACAGTGACATCGACGCCTCGCTGAGGCTATTAGACGGGGTTCGGAACAGTCCGACGGTGCGTACGCCAACTGTTCCGACCCCCGCTCCGAATTCCAACGAGGATGCAGACGTGGCGACCAGGAAGTACTTGCAGGAGCAGAGCAAGCTGGTTGACGAAGTCTACAAGGCGCGTCTTCACCGCCAGTGGGCCAAGGGTATCCGCGAGGATGTCCTTGGTGACAAAAAGCACCATTTTCGCGGTACGGACGACGCTGGCCTCCTCTCCGAGCTGGTGGTGCAGCTGCGTACGGAGTTTCATTCAGCTGGGCTGGAGCTGGCATCTTTTGACCTCGACGACCCTCTGGCTCGTGTGGTGACCAAGGTCAACGGCTTGCTCTACGACGTTCTGGCTCTGGTTGTCGAGAAGCACAGCAACGCCTACGTCTGGCTGACTGGCACCGACGCTTCGTCTGACCGTGATGGACGGCGGGCTCTTGTGGACATCATCAAGGGCTGCGTGCCGGTGGCGCTACGTGAGTCGCACCAGGAGGAGCACGCCGCGTTACGTTATCCCGCAGACACTGACCCGCAGCCCATCTTGGCTCGGGAACAACGTCTGGTGCGGGACAACAAAGCTACGGACTGGACGCCCACCGAGGAGACCAGGAAGCTCTCCCTGTACAACCGGCTGGACCCGGTGTTTTACACCGCGGTCAAGGTGCGGTATCCTCTCGCGGCCGACCTCGCGCATGTCTCCTTGGCATCTCTCCGCTCCCTTGTGGTAGAGATCTATCAGGCTTGGGCGCAGACGGGGACGGGGAAGGCGGTTTCGGGCAAGAGCGGCATCTCTGCGCAGCTCTCCAGCACGGAGTACGGCGCTCTCCTCGACAAGATCAACGAGCTTCAGGCCTTGCTGCGGCAGCAGCGCGGGACGGACGCGCCACCGGCGCAGCAGCAGCGGCAGCAGCCGCAGCGTCAGCAGCGGCAGCAGCAGCAGCGCGGTACGCAGCGGGGATTCCGTGTCGGCACGCACCCGCTGCCTGCAGTCGGTTTCGACCGTGACGACCAGAAGGCGAAGCCCTTCTGCGGGAGGTGCAAGAAGGCGGGAAAAGGTGAGCAGTACCACTTCTACCGCGACTGTCCGTTGGGCGGGCGTCAGCATCCCCCGCACTCGGCCGCGGCATTCTGCATTCCCATCGACGAGGAGGACGCGGAGGGGGTGCGTGCATTGGCGATGTGTGCACTGTTCCAGCAGGCGGCGGATGATGGAGCCGAGGCTTTTGCCACTGCGGCATCTACGTACGGGCCGCCTGCGGTACTCTGTGCGGGTGCGGTGGGCGGGATCGACGTGTCCGCCTACGGCTTCACGGTAGAGCCGCAGCAGCCTGCTGACGAGCCCGCAGGTGACGACATTCATCAGCGGCTGGACGATCTCGCCGCGGAGGTCCATGCCGCGGCAAACTGCAAGGTGCACTACACCCACGCATCCTTCCCACCACCGGCGGTTCTCGAGCCGCATGCATCGGCTCTGGTGTGCGGCCCCGCGGCAGCGGGGAACATGCCGGAGGAGCAGGTTCCGGCAGGTGGTGCGGCGGCATCGGCATCCGCCGTGCCGGCCCCTGCTATACCTATCTCGCAGGAGGAGGATGTGAAGCCCGTGCCGCTTCAATCGGCGCGGGTGACTGCCACGACGGACGGTGAGTTCCCTGGGTTCGTTCAGACTGTCAACCACGCCGCCATCGCGCCGGTTGACCTCACCGGCTACGACACCGACGACTACGAGGACTTTGCCGACGGCAGCTTCCGGCTGAAGCCGCGAGGTTCGTCTCCGTCGGCCAATCATGTTTCCGGGCCGCCCGTGGCCGAGCAGAGGACCTACGGTTGTGGGAAACCGCCCTGGGGCTTTCCTGCCACGGTTGGGCCGTGGGGAATTCCTTTCCTCCTTTCCCTCGTTCTTTGCATCTCGATCATGGGGGTGGCAGCTGTGCCCGATGCTCAGTCGGCTGCGGGATTGCCTTCGCCTGGTGGTGACCTCGATTGGGAGACTCCGTCGATTTTCTCCACGAATGAATTTGTTGAATCCGTGATCCCGGCTCAGGGTTTCTTTGTGGCTGACAATGTGCCACCGCTTGAGCCGCCTGAGCCCCCTGACATCTTTCAGGATCTTGCTCAGGCAGATTTGAGCTTCGACATGGCCTTCTTCTACGGTGTGGCTCTACATGAGAGGGTCCTTTCGGGAACCCTCCCTTCGGGTCGGACTTGATTGAGACCACGGCTGGCTACTTTGGTGCTGTCGATTGACTTCTTGTTCACTCTGGATGCACACCAACATGGTGGTGTGCGGAACTCCGGTGACTTCAACAGCTTTTATGATTTATGCTTTGGCTTTTGACATCTACAAGTTATATTCTGGCTTGCTAGCTCGGTGCTTTTCAGTTGTTTAGCGGGTGCACAATGCCCGTAGGTTTCTGCACCTGTGCTAGCTAGAGGGTTTCCAATTTGTGTTTCAGAATTGCACAGTTGGATTAGCAGTTAGGTCTGTCAACCTGGCTCCTGCCCTAACTTATCTTACATTATCTGACTCTCCTAGACAGTCACCACCCACAGTGCTGGGGTGGTGTGCTGAAATCTGTATAGGCAGCCCTGACTGGGAGTCCCGGTCAGGCCCCTATGACAGACTCCTAGGACCAACACTGGACTGCTGACTGATCTATAGGTTCGTGCTGTGACACACGCTGTGTCACAGGTAGGCTAGACTCCGAAACCGTCCGAGACCGTTCCGGGTATATCTAGCTTAGGGTTTATTTATCTTATGAGTTTATCCACACAGTTCGGGAGTTTCTGATATCTAGTGAACTAGGATATTCCAGTAGTTTATGGTTTTTTTTCCTTTGACACCTTTGAAAACTTCAATTTGACTTGCTGACACAGAGCCTTTCCGGAGTTTAGCGGGACCTTCGTTGCTCGTATGTTTCTGCTCTTGTGCTAGCTAGAGGGTTCTAATTTGTGTATCAGAATTGCACAGTTAGATTAGCAGTTAGGCCTTGTCACCCTGGCTCCTGCCCTAACACTTGCATCTTTACATTTTCTGACTCTCCTAGTCAGTCACCACCCACAGTGCCGGGGTGGTGTGCTGAAATCTGTATAGGCAGCCCTGACCGGGAGTCCCGGTGCAGGCCCCTATGACAGACTGCTAGGACCAACACCGGACTGCTGACTGATTTGTAGGTTCGTGCTGTGACACACGTTGTGTCACGGGTAGGCTAGACTCCGAGACCGTCCGAGACCGTTCCGGGTATATCTAGCTTAGGTTTTATTTATCTTATACAGTTTATCCACACTGAGTACGGGACTATCTGATATCTGGTGTACTAGGATATTCCGGTAGTGTTTGTCCCCGCGACGAGATCGAAACTGACAACATCTATGGGCCGCGGCCTTCTGTGCGCCCACGTTACTCCACGGGTGGTGCAGGATTGCTCGGAACCCTAAATCACTCATTCACGTTCTCTGCTTGAGCATGTTTCTCGAATGTGCCACGGCTACACCGTTTGCCGAGATCCTCCCCGCAGGTTCTGCGGGGCCTACGGGTCAGTGGTGCTTCCGCAACTTTCTTTCACAGGCAGCGCTTTACGGTTGAAGAATGTATTCACTCCGATCGATGCGGCAGCTTTTCACCCGACTCGTGTGCAGCCGTGATCGAATATGCAGATTTAATTCAATCGGACTCTGGCTCGGGGTTTAATTCGGCTTAACTTTGTGTTATTTGGAGATTAAGTTTTTTGGGTTTAGAATTAGATTACCTTTCTCAGTCGATTGACTCGACACGATCGAATATGACACTTCTTTAGTCACGTGTACGGCAGGGCTCTATATCGGTTTGGTTTTTCGGTATCGATACAATCCGATATCCGAAAAACGGTATCGATAATCGGCACAATCGATAAATAATCGATTACTTGGACATTTATATGTAATTTGTTATAAATTAAATATGGAACACCAAAACCTGCACAATCGATAGTTAGACATTGCAATCCGATAATCGGCGATAAATACGATATATCGATAGTATCGGTTATCGGAAATATCGATATAGAGCCTTGGTGTACGGTAAACAAAGTTTTGTGTTCCCTTAGGAACACCATTACTTATCTCACTTCGAAAGAAGACCATCATGGAGGACGGTGCTCTTGAGTGGGCTAGTCCCAGTAAGGTAGCTAACGCATACGAGAGTTTTGACGAGGATGAAGAGGACGTCTTGCCAATGGAGGGCACGGAGGGTACTAAGTCTAAACGAGCTCGCAAGAAGCTAGTAGACGAAGAACCTCATACTAAACTGATGACCAGTGTAGAATCGGTGGAGGAGTCAGGAGTGTATGCATACGTTGTGGTGTCACTGAGAAAGTTAATCTAAATCTAACTGAAAAAAGAAAACCTTAATCACCAAATGTCAAAAAAGTTATTCCAAAATTAACCTTTTTGGCTCGGACTCTGCTGACACAGACTGCTCCGCCGTTAGCTATACCTTCCGTTGCTCAGCTCAGCCGTTCAGAATTGCGCAGTTGGAGGTTTCTGTTGTGTAGTGAAAGATCTATCCATCTAAAGACGTTCCAATCGCCGGCTACGGTTCTTGGATTGCCTTCATCCGCAGTATTTGTGCGTCAGCTTTCCAATCTGTTTATCCAAGTGGCTAGCGTGTGTCACGGCATTTAGCTTAGTGACCATAGTGCATGGGCAAAGCAACCCTTAGCTGGGAGCTAGTGCAACTGATGTGGGACATCCCTGCGAGAATGGACAAGCCTCCCAAATTTGTTTCCGCCAAACCACTTTACGCGGTGTTTGTTATTTAGGTTCTAGGATTGCCACCTGTAGTCGTAACTCTTACAGGGTGGTGTGCTGGAATAGTCACTGTGACAGTCACAATATTTATGTCACTAGTAGTATTTCATATAGTTGTAGTATGTACTCCGTATGCCATTCCTAGATAGTGAAGCCGCAGATAGTAAAACCGGGTTCTGCTAGGTTTAACGAGTTTGTCCGAAGTAAGTGAAAGCCAATCTGGCTTACCTGACCGTTCAGATACACACACCCACACACACACACACACACATACATATATATATCTAACATATATTGAGTTATTGACCCACAATTTCAGCCGTTCGCCGCATCGCGGGTTAGAGCCTCTTCATCACTCGCTCGGATGCCGCATGATGGGGCATTTTTTGTCAGATATTTAGTCGGGTGTATATATCGGATAACGGAGAAATAAACCCTGAGTTAAGGGTTTCGATATCAGAACGGTAAAAGTCGCAGATTGATAAAAGAGATACACATAAATACTAACGGGTGTTTCCCGTCTACTGGTGACGGTCACCCAGCCTACTATAGGAAGTGACAGGTGACAGTCTTTACTGTCGGTGTGTCACATCCAGCACACCACCTAGGGTGGTGACCGGAGCTAGTAGTGAACGAAGCAAACAAACTCCCTACTCAACTTCAGGAGGAAACTGTAGCACAACTGGGGGCCTGTACTCTTGGTCAGGGCGGTCCCAGGTCACAGCAAGATTGTCAGATACTGCTGTTACTTTGCTAAAACCCTAAACTCAGCTCAAACTCAGAGAGCTCTCCTGCACATCTAGGAGGCTAAACTACAGCTAACTCCCAGGCAGGCACGGCGTGACTAATGCTAGCCACTAGTGGTCTTCGGAGCTGTCTGCCCGGCTCGGAGCAGCGTGACTGTGAAGCAGTTGCCGGCCCCCGGGGCCGGTGACGAATCATTCGTAGAAGAAATTGACGGGTTCTCGATCACGGGAGGCTGCACCGCACCGGGATGCTGCCAAGTGCTGCCCGACGGTGGAGCCTCGTCATCTGAAGATGAAGCCGGCGACAGCGGAGGGCCGTCCACAAACAACTCGGCAGGCGGTGGCGGTCCGGGATGCCACGGCATCGGAGCCATGTAGAGGCCCTGCCTCCTCTGCTCCCGCCGTTGGCGACGAGGCGGAATCGCACACGGCACGTCATGAACCGCCTCAGTTGGCGAAGCCCCCGTAGTCGGGACTGCTGCGGCAGTCCACGGAGCACCACCGACCGGTGGACCCGTGCATGTGCGCGCATCGGCACCACCGACACCGGCAACGGCATGCGGCGCGGCGGCGGCACAAATTACAAAGAGTGCGCACACCAAGGAGGAAGTGAGGAGAGACCTTCCGAATTTCGGAATGCCGTTCCCGCAGCCGTACCGTGGCCGCGGCGGTGTCACCGAGGCATCTCCGTCGTCATCGTCGCTCGTGGCGTAAGCCGCGGGCTCGTAGTCGATCACGCGCTCCGGCGCCTCAACCGCGGAGAGCAAGTTCATGCTCGCGGCCGGCTCGTCGGGCACCAATGCAATCCCCGTGCCCTCAATGAAGTCGGCAAACGTGCGGGTGACGGGAGGGCAGAACGGGTTCGGCGGACCGGTCCACTCCCCTTCGGACTCAACCGACGCGGGCGGGGAATGCGCGGTCGGCTCCGACACCACCGGCAAGTTGGCAGTGAAGGTGTTGATGTTGAATGTGGAGGCTCCAGCCGCGTGCGCCATCTCAGAGAACTCGGCGACGGCGGACACGAGGACCTCACCGTCCTCCTCGCAGAACGAGCACGCGGAGAGATCGGTGAAGACCTCCGGCTTCCCGCCCGCAAGCATGCAGAGGGCGTCGAATTCCACGGGGTCGCCGTTGTCGATGGCGTGTTGGAACCTCGCGGCCAACACGGAGTTCTCGGCCTCCTCGGCGAAGGCGAAGGCCGAGAGGCCGGTCCTGCCCCCGTTTGGGCAGTCCCTGTGCCAATGCCTCGCCTTTCCCTTAGCACACACCTGATTTTGGCAGTACGGGATCGCCGCACCGCTGTCGCGGTGGAAGGCCACCTTCCGTGAAACGGACTGAGACCAATTCCCCCCTTTGGGGAGGGGCGAAGCTGCGAAACGGGTCTTGACCCGGCGGTCCGGTTTGTCCGCGCGAGGGGTAAACCCCCGCGGAGACGGTTCGGACTCGGCGCTGACGAGGAAGGTGGCCAATTGCCTCTTCAAGTCGAGCACCATTGTCCGCAAGTCCGCGATCTCGCTCGCGGCACCCGACCCATCAACGTCCTTCTCCATGAAATGCGTGCCGTGGGAGTACCGGTGTGCAGATGCGGTGGCGGTGCCCGCCCGCACGTGCTCGCCGTAGCACTCCCGCACCCATGCTGAATGGTGAGTAGGTCGTGGGCGGCCCGCTGGTCGTGAAGGAGCAAACGGGACACCACCGGTTGGTAGAAGGTGGCGTCGAGGGCTTTGATGAAAAGGGACTTCACGTCCTCGTCCTGGAGCGTTGATCTCGTTCTCGCTGCCTTGAGCGCGGCGTTGAAGTCCTCAATGGGTCCATGAGGGTCCACGCCCGCAGCGATGCGGACGGCAAACATGTCCGCTTGCCCCTGGAAGGGGTCCCCAACCGGGATCATCCTACGGGCGAACTCGAGCAAGACACGCTTACCGTCCGCAGGGAAGCTGGCGCTGGACGAGTCCAACCAGTCCGCTGCGGGCGACGAGGGGTCGATCAGTAGCTCGATCGTGGAGAACAATAAATTGTTGGCCTCCACGCGGACGGCCAAAGTAGCGTCGTCCAGCGTGAAGAGCGGGAGGAAACCGGTGTCCTCAGTGACGAATGCCGCCTGCAGGGCAGAGACCATCCTCGTGAAGATGGCCGCCGCGTGGGGCTCCGCACCGGAAAACCTCCCCTCTTTGCCGTCGAACAACTTGCGCTGGACGTGCTTCGCCGCTTTCATGTCGAAGTGCTCCCGCTGTAAGGTGCGTACCGATGCCAAAAATGCAGCACCCGCCGAATTAGCGGCCGGCTGCGCCGCTGCCGGGGTCGCGGGCGTGTTGGCATGTCTGGCAGCAACGGAGTCAAAGATTGTGCTTAATGTGCGGCGGCGATGCGCCATGCTAGCCGTTGATCTAGTAGAAGCAACCATGATGAAGAAGACTACAGGGGTGGAGTGAGGCAAGAAGACGTGGAAAAAATGCGGTAGTCTTGGGCGGCCAAGAAATGTGGTGGGTCGCCGATACGGCTGCCGTGAGAGAACAGAAATTCCGAGAAGTCGTGTGGTAGATGGCGGCCGATACGAAACGGTGTGGTGACCAACCAGGATGCGTAAACCAATCCAACGTTAAATCCCGTAGAAAAGATGTCCTCAAAGGCCTACAGCCAGCCGTAAATCAACCCACAAAACTTAGGCCATACCCGCGACTGCCGGCACTCCACGCGCGGAGCGCCTCACTCCATCCCAAGCGTCTGGCTTTAGCCAATCATACTGGCGGTGTCGCAGTGGCTAAATAAAACGTAAGTGGGGTCAAACCTGTCAGATATATAGTCGGGTGTATATATCGGATAACGGAGAATAAACCCTGAGTTAAGGGTTTCGATATCAGAACGGTAAAAGTCTCAGATTGATAAAAGAGATACACATAAATACTAACGGGTGTTTCCCGTCTACTGGTGACGGTCACCCAGCCTACTATAGGAAGTGACAGGTGACAGTCTTTACTGTCGGTGTGTCACATCCAACATTTTTCTTTGTGAACGTTTCGCGCCGAAGGTCGAACCCACTTATTGGTACTTGGTCACCGCATTACCCAATATCTCGCCTAACTTGACTTTGCCACCAGCAATAACACCAAACGCGCAACCCGGGAAATTTCCCATAGTCACCCTTGTCATTCGTCTCGGCGAATGCACATGGCCACCTCTCACAAATCCCCATTTAGCAGTTCCCCATCACGACCTCGTTACGCACCACGCAATTAACCTCGTGCGGTCGAAACCTTTGACATTCTGGCCGGCCGGCACCTCTTCTCACGCAACGACGGGTTCACCGCACGGCGTTTTCGCAATTTATTTATTCCACGTCTTCCTCACGGAAATCTACCCCCTTTCGCATTTTTCATCGCTTGGAATTGTCACCTTTACGAAGAGTTGATATTTTCGCTCGCAAACCCGCTACCTTTCTATAGCGGCTACATCGTATTTTACCAAGGGTACCGGTTGCAAAATTACCTATCGATATATTACCGAGTATCGAAATTATCCGCAACATGTTAGTTATGTTCACATCGATCGTCCGCGAGTTTCCTGTGCGAAAAAATACACGAGTCCTTAACAGTGGCAAACCCGTATAACGCAATATAACGTGCGCAACCCCTTGTGGGGGTCACGTTTGCGCCATCCTAGGCAGCGATGAGGCGTCGGAATTAATTTCATTTTCCTCACCGGTTACACGGTAATCGAACATCGATTACTTCCACTTTGAAACCTATTTTATTATTCTAATTAGTCTCCCTTAGCACGGGTCAAATTTTGAGGTGCGGAAGTAATTATGATAATCAACCGTAATTGTATATCTCAAGTTGAAACCTATTTTAGTGGTGTAACCATGTCATTCCCGTTAAACCAGACAATCGATTCCTGCCCTTGCCGTGCAACGGACACATACGAACATGAACATGCAAGCCGTGCCAAATGCCAGGGACCGCAAAAGCTCATGCTCTGCCCCATAAGTGATTACCGCCCGACGTTACACATCCATAATTTCCTGCGACAAGCTGGCGACTACCGCATGTGTCACACGTGACAGAGTCGCCCGCGCCCCTCTGCTTTCGATTCACGTGGCGACTTGCATCACGCATAATGGAATCTTGCTTCACGACGACTTGAAATCTTCGTGGAATCATTCCTTAGCAGTTCTCGAAACGGCGACATTTAGATTTGGTTGGCAGGGCACATCGTTCGCCAAATTCGATATTACATGCCACATGGATTACACTTGGCAAAGGTGTTATTTTATTTCGAATTAATTCCAGAGGGAATAAAGATATACATTTTTACATGTCGTCAGATTTCCCGAACCGATTCTACAGTCGCCGTGGATTCTTAGTCAGTATTCCTGTATAAACAGTAGTGGTCAAGGGAATTTATAGACTAGCGTGGCTACGTTTATATAATTTATCTATTCTTTATCTATTCTATCTCTTTCGTCTTTTTATATCCTAGAGTGACATTCACGAATTTCGTCTTCGAATTTCGTCCTCGTGAAGTACAGCGCGATCTGCTTCTCTTCCACGAGCCTCACAGGCGTCACCTGAAAGAAGGAGGGCGGAAGTATATTAAGATGGGGGTTAGCACGTTGAGAGTGTAAGTGAAATGGTTGGGAATGTAATTAAAGTTGTTGGAATTAGAGGGCGTACCGTTTGCTCGCAGGAGAGCTTCGCTCTTTGTCTCGCCTCGTCCATCAGATACTCGTCGGACAACATGCACGAATATCCGGTGATCAGGTTGAGGAGCATCTTGTGGACGTGGTGTGCGCGGTTTTTCCCGTCATCACCCAGAGTCACTGGGGTCGCGTTCGATCCTGCGATGGCGCAGGTCGCCTAACATCAAGTCAGATACACTGCAACTTTCTATAGGACTGCTTGCTGAATGATGAAGCATCTGCATATTACTCACCTGGGTACACGATGCGCCTCGTCGCATGTTGTTGATGACTCGCAGGCGCGAAAGCCGCTGGGATTTCAAGGTACATTTCCCCGCCTATGTCCCACAGGAGGCCTCGCCCACGAAGTTTGGACTCTGCTTGTTCACAACACCGGAAGAGCAAGCGAAGTGATCGTTGACGATGTTCACGTTTCTGTTCTCGACCCGCTGCGCTTTCGGGATATGAATGGGCAAAAGTCTTCGCTACCCCTGACGGATTGGAAAACCTATCGCATACCTCGGTCAATATTTGTGCGTAGGTTACTCCATTTTTTGTTTGGAACTCGCAGAGTGAAGCCATGATGGCAGCGAACTCCGGGTTGTTGTCGAAAGGGTTCATGTCGCGTGCTATAATTTGAATTCAAAGCTCGAGTACTGTCAACCTGGGCAAAATATCCGCGTTATATGTTCTCACACAAGTGGAACGTTTCTGTGATATGGGTACAATACGTTTCTGTCGCGATGCTGACGCTGACGGGTCGCTTGAAGAACAACGTTCATCTTCAACGTTCATCGTTTGGGGTGATGCTGATGCTTCATAAAACAGCGAAAATGCCTAATAGCGAAAATTATACATCTAATTTCAAGCATGTACAGTGACATGCCATGACATATATAAACGGAAGATTAGGATAATTTCACATTTATACTGCTTTTTGGCTTGCGCGAAGATTTGATTCCATACTCCGTGGAATTAACTTCATTTAAAATTCTTAAAGTTTACGCCAGGTGTCATAATTGAAGCGTTTCATAATGAGCACGAGCGGAATCAGATTCTACAGAAGATCTGAGCCAAGTTACCATAGCGTTTCCCGATGCATGAGGCTGTACATCTCTAGGAGCGTTCGATAAACATATATGTATAAATATTTGATCGTACTGTCGGGGAATTATGGATGGGTAGCAGCAGGCGGTCGGTTCTTATGCGGCCGTAATCGAGAATACCGCGGCCATTGGTCCCTGTGCACAGTGAATCCGTGCAAATATATGCATTGTTCCCTCCGACACCACCGAGTCGCGGTGTCAGGGGCCGCGATGCCGCCCGTCGGTTGCATACCATGTTGTACCGGAATGTCGCCGGCGGATGCCGTCGCGGAGCACATCGTCGCCTGCATAGCCAAAGGACAACGAGGGCGCCCACTCATCAAGCCATCGCATATCGATATAGCGGCGTGCGATGGCGCATGTGGGAATGATCATCATGCCATGCAGTCATCATGTGACAATGATGCAATTGGTGTTTTGAATCATGCCGTCATCATGATGGAAACACCGAAATGCTTCGAGTATAATTATATTGTTGATGAGACAATATAATTATATCGGGCAACAACCTCCCGACGAGATCCAGATTCTGATGACATAGCGCTATGGTGTAGGGCGCTATGTGTTGGACTTGCACCTTGAGCGCGCAGGTTCAAGTCCCGTATGGATCTCGTCGGGAGGTTGTTGCCCGATATAATTATATTGTTTGATCAACAATATAATTATACTGGAAGCATTTCGGTGTTTCCATCACATCATCGTACAACACCACGATTGATGACGATTGACTTTAAGGAACTATCACGGGTAGACCGATTTACCCCCCCACTATAAAGTGGGGGGGCCTGTCTCCTGCTGTCCTCCTTCGGAGAGCCGTGTCACACGTAGCATGCGTCTCGGTAGCTCGGAACACAGATGCATAAAACCCCTAAAGTATTTTATGTTATCATCTTAGTATTCCGAAAGCGAGTGTTCACTGACTGCACGTTCTGTGATAGATATATATCTGACTATATATATATATCCCCCACCAGCCAGAGAATCTCACTTCTCATCAGGTTACGGGTCACCACCTCTTTTGGTGGCATTTTCTTTTTGGGGTTGCTAATTTCCGTCTCGCCGAACGTACCGGTCACCACAGACTCGTCACCTTATCGACTACCACGTCTTCACGGACTTCACCACGTCGTGATTTTTTCTCGCGACAGACAAGTTTACACCACAGATTCGTTTCCTTATTAACGACCAATTCACCACTACAAACATGTCTACTTCATCAACCAAACCACGCGGAGTACTTAGGGGTTTGCTCACCCCGAAGCCATCTTCGCCCGCGACTTCTACGCGTTCGGTGTTCTCGCTGAACCTGCGGTCGTGGAAGACCCGATTTTGAGCACTTTACAATTCACAACAGATTCGTGTCCTTATCCACGACCATAACACAACACCTCTTCTACGAAACCACGCGCGGTCAGCTGTGCTTTTCGTACGACCAACTGGCTGGTCGTACGCCGTTTTTGACCTTACCTCCGCTTTCCCCGTGAAATTTGACCCCGATTTCACTTTTCCATCACTCGATTTGGTTAATTTTACGGAAAGTTACGTCGACACCAAGAACCCAAACGCACTCTCGACTTTCTGGCCAGCAGCACCGCTCCTGGCGGGAAGACTGTTTGCCGCACGACGTTTTTGACTTCACCGACGTTTTCCTTGCGAGAATCTACCCCTATTTGACCCTTTCATCGTTTGATTTGCTTAATTTTACGAAAAGTTAGCTTTTCGCTTGGGAACCCTAGCTTTGGGTTCGCGGATTCTGCAGTCAGCGGTCAGTGGTCGGCGACCATGTCCACTGGACCTCAGCGTGCACGTATGGCCGCTGTTCGTTCAGCGTTGATCTCTCTTCGAGTACATCGGCAACATCCTACCATTGGCTATGGTCTGGTGGTGTCTGGTGGTGTTTGCGCACCAGACACCAAGCTCGAGTCCATCGCGCTCACCATCGACAACGAGTGCTTTGACTATTTCGACCTCATCCCTCCCCTTCCCTCACCTTCACCTTGTGCGCCCCTTGGTCACCATCTGGTGGTGTCTGGTGGTGTTGTCACGCCCACTTCACCCTTCACCGTCATCCCTTTCAAGCCTTTTCCCATGAGCTCAACCACATCCCTTCACCGCATTTTCCACCTTCCACCTCCTCACCCTTTCTTCGTCGGTGCATTCGCTCTGGTGGTGCCAGGCCGCTTTTGGCCTTGGCACCGCACGGGCATTGGCTGAACATCGTCTTCCTTACGCTCGACGTCCTCTGTCATCGAGAACGTCGCCGCCGCCTGCTCCAGAGCCCAAACCCTGATTCACTAGACAATTCTGTGTAGCCCTCTGTTTCAATCTAAGCAGCATGAACTAGCGCCGGCGGATGCCCATCTAGCTGAGTTGAAACAGGCTCCTTAGATTTCTTGCTGTGGGATGGCCGGCAGGCCTATTGACACTGCTCCCTGTTTCCACCTCTCTCCTTCTGGAGGAGGTGGTGTCACGGGTAGACCGATTTACCCCCCCACTATAAAGTGGGGGGGCCTGTCTCCTGCTGTCCTCCTTCGGAGAGCCGTGTCACACGTAGCATGCGTCTCGGTAGCTCGGAACACAGATGCATAAAACCCCTAAAGTATTTTATGTTATCATCTTAGTATTCCGAAAGCGAGTGTTCACTGACTGCACGTTCTGTGATAGATATATATCTGACTATATATATATATCCCCCACCAGCCAGAGAATCTCACTTCTCATCAAACTACGTAGGTACTTGGCCCAGAGCCGTCCTACTTATAAAGAGCAAGGGTCGATGGCCCGAACTTAGGTCGGTTTAGTCATAAGAAATATAAGTCCTCACGGTCTATCATCCGAGTTCATGCTATACGACTGTTCGTCAGGGAATGTCATCGGTCATAATTCCGAAATAATAGCATTTTGATAATAAAAGGCATTCAAACACACAAAGGCCAGATGGCACCGCGGAAATACATGCAAATTTTATGAATATTGGGTCTCATCTGCATAGTGATATCGTGTGGTATACTCAAATTACACAGTACTTGAAAATTTTGTCGTCGGCGATATTCACTCATACTGCCGCGGACACCATTCCTGTCGCGTGACAGGTGTCATTTTACCTTGTCATATTCCTTTCATATCCAAATATCATTTGCTGACCTTCCCATCTCAACCGCTCTGCCATAACCTCAGAGCTGAGAAGCTGAAACTCAAGTCATCATGGCAGCAGGTCCAACTGTCGAGGCCAACACCATATACCAAAATTAAAAGATGTGAAGAAATAAGCAGGCAGTCGGAGGCTAGGAGGTTGCTAGCAAGAGCAAATGAAGACAAGCGGCAAGGAACCTGTACCACATGACCTTGCCCCAACGTCGCCTAGTGGCGAAATCTGAATGACGAACGTTCATACAAAGAAGCGAAGGCGTAGGGTCTCGCACGCACCTGCTCGGCGCCGAACAAAATTGTGTTGACCCAAAGAGTTAGCAGGCCAAAGTTGTGCCCTGACAAGAGATCCGACTGCTCAGACACTGCGAAGACAGAAGTAGGAGGCAGAACAGAGGCATCATGTATAAAGCCAAGGGAGAGGACTTACAAATGCCCTTCATGCGTTGCGACGGGTCGCCCGAGTAATACCTGCGACCCTTTCCTGGTTCTCATATTTCATCTCGATCCGATGCAATCACTTCTTATCAGGAGCGTACAATAGTTTGGGGTCACGAAGGCGCAGTTCCACCATCAGCTATGGCTGAGCTACGGTTAGCAGATTGAGAGGAGCTGGTTCCCGAAGTGTCATGCTCAAGGGAGCGGACCTCCCTGTCGGGGAGCTCGCAAGGATCAATATTCTCCAGAGGTAGTCGGCAGTTCAAAGCTCACGACTATCAAAAACAACGAGCGAGGGTGTTTCACGCAGTGGTCAAGGCACATCGTATTTGTGAAGCTCACCCGAGAGAATAAACGACCCTTCCAGCGAT
Source organism: Cymbomonas tetramitiformis (assembly GCA_001247695.2). Classification (NCBI taxonomy): domain Eukaryota; kingdom Viridiplantae; phylum Chlorophyta; class Pyramimonadophyceae; order Pyramimonadales; family Pyramimonadaceae; genus Cymbomonas; species Cymbomonas tetramitiformis. The sequence continues at coordinate 47,801 of LGRX02002195.1, forward strand.
CCAAACTCCACCAGCCGCACTGCTCACCAAGGGATATGCCAAACCTGCGTTTTCGTGATTAAGCCAACTGTTACCAGAGAAACGAAAGGCGCAGAGGGATGAAATTGCAGGTGACGCTGAGCACAGGCATTAAGTGCGGTAGAGGCAAGTGATGGGACAAAGACAAGTAAGGAACCGATGGCTTGCTTACCGCCTAGCATCAAGAGGGCCAGAAACGAAGGGTACGCTTCCAGGGTGTTCTGATGTGCCCGCTGATAGCTGAGAACAGAAGATGACACCACGATCTTTGTGAGGCAAGATTAAACTGAAATAAGTGCGCAGAATTCAGGCTCACGAAAGGGTCTTCTCGCTTAAGCGCCGGTGGGGATCCAAACAAACGGACAGTCGCTACTCACCAGTTGAATACTGATGCCTCATCCTCTTTCTCAATCTCGTACATCTGCCAATTGGATGAAGCTGAGTCAGCCCTCAAACGGCCTTATGATTTTACGCAACAAGGATGGCATATTGTCAGCAGTTCGAAAGCCCTCAATTATGGTCGCTGCGTCGATGGTCTGCCGTGATATTCCAAGAGATCAGATGAGTGAAATGACAAGTTGAGTATTCAGATAGAACCAACGCAAGTGTTAGTCCTTACCGTTGGGTATTGGACGTTATATTTCCGCCGTGCAATCGCCACCTGTCATCCAGGCACCAACCATTGTAGTTCTGCACAGTACCAGCGCGATTTGTGACGTCAGGTTAAGCCATGTCCATGTCGTAGCACTCACTGAGAAACATGCGTGTGCGACTCGCGCCCCGCAGCAGCACCGTTGTCTACTCCCGATATTCACCAACCCCGATAAATATGGTGAGCTATGAGGAAGCACAAAGTTGTTACACTCCGTATGCTCTCGCGGTTGACTGCGTAGGTGGAACATTCCAAAGCCTTCTTGTGTCATTCCTCACCTGAACGGCCTGATGCAACGCGAAATATCACGTGCGAGGGAGCACAATAAGAATATCAGCAGCGGGCGAAACTTGAAAGCACGAAGTCATTTGCACTCATAAACTTCCAACTGCAAGGGAAGAAGTAAACACAATCGAACCAATGCGAAAACACAGTTTGAGGCTAACAGTCCCACCTGCCACTGCACGAGCACATACGACGAGGCCGCTGTCCAGGCGACCACTCCGTAGGTTGGTTCCAAGTCAATTAAGCCACTGCACTTGCAAATCGAGTGTTTACGTGATCCCCGTATTTTGGGTCGAGTGTTGCGGGGGCTGTTTTTTGCAAAAGGCGAGCGAGGTTGCGGCAACCGAAGTGATAGGGCCCCTGAAAGCGACATCTCCTTAAGTGACTCAACGGACTTTTGAAGAAGTTCAAATGGTTTCTCAACTGATTAATGCGTTTATATGCCGAGAAATTCTCTGCGTCGGCACTGTATTTTGTCTGCGTTTACCCGTTTTTATGTAGAAAGAAAGGGATAAGGGAGACTAGACTCCCAATCATACATGTGTCACGCGACAGCGACATGACATGACATGACATGACATGACATGACATGACATGACATGACATGACATGACAACGCTACGAATCGATGGCGATGGCGATCCGGATGGTGATGGTGCTGGTGCTGGTGTTCGGTCGCGGTCGGGTGTTCGTGTTTCTGTTTCGGAGGTCTATTCAAGTTTCAAGTTTATAAGGGGTACTGTACTGTATAGAAATAAACAACCCCTTCGGGCTTCGCTTGAGGCCCGTCGTTAGTCCTGGTTTGGGAATTTCGACGACATGTCGCTCTGTCGCGTTTTTGATCACGGCGATTTGATTGGTTGAAAAATTCTGAAAAGCGACATGAAGACATGCGACAGGGTCTACAACATCTTTTTGGGAACGACAAGATCTCTGCATGTCTTCGAAAACGAAAGATCATGTAGACCCCAAAAAGATCATGTAGACCCATTTTGTCTTCTTTTTGTCGTCCTATGTCGCGTTAATTTAAAATCTATCGTTAGATCAAAATTTTTTTAAGGGCGCACAGGCATTTAATGTCGCGCATGTCGTTCATGTCGGTTTTCGGGTTCCACGTCGGCAAAAAGACATGACCACGTAGGCAAAAAGACAGAGCTACGTCCCGCGAAAATAAGGAAAGACACAAGTTTAACCTAGAATTCCTCCCCCTCCCCTTCCCCTCCATCCACCCCTATTTCATGAATTTTCCCTCATACCCCCTCCTCTCCCTTCCCCTTCCCCTTCCCGCACTCCTCTCAATTTACACCATCTACCCTTAATTTCCCCATCTCTCCCCTGCTCACCCCCCTTTCAAACATCCCCCCCTTCGTTTCAGAAATCGTTTATATATTTTTTTAAATACCAATTCTAAAAGATCGGGTCCGTTCGCACGTTAAATTTATTTTTACATACCGTTGGATTTACTTGTGCATTCAATCGTCAGGCATATGCAATCAAGCACTTCGTGGCCACGTGGGACGCCACGTAGACGGTGAATGTCGGTCGCGATGTCGGTTTTCCCCAAAAATTTCATCGTTAGTCCTGGTCACGCGACAGCGACATCTGACACGACACGACGACATGCCGACATCGCGACAAAGTTCCCAAACCAGGACTAACGACGGGCCTGATTGCATTGGTCTTTCGTTTATGTTTCATCGTTCTATGATCGAATTTCATAGTCATTAGAATAGACTATCGTATGGAACAAACGAAAGATATTACAGTTTACACTTGATACTGAACACTCCCTAGGCTCTATTACAACTGGTATAGCATTTTGAAAGAATGAGAGTCTCGTTTATTTACTGCAACACCAATTCACATCACTTTTTCTCGAGGTGCTGATGACTTCCGAGAGTAATCATCCGGTGAAAACGTGTCGTAGCGGTAATGTGTGAACGATGTTTTATGGGAAACAGTGGGTTGACACAAAGGACGCTTGAGTTCGCAGAGCTAGAAAATTTCGAAGGAGCGTGGTGTCAACTCGGCTGGAAATTGGCCGGGAAAATATCAAAGTATTAATACATGTGCTCAGGTCCGTTGAGAAGGATAGGCACACTCAGTGGCAGGGACACCTGGAGCGCCTGGAAAACTCTTCCTGGTGAAAGAGGTCCTTGAACGCGCCAGTACACGTGGAGTGCTTTCTCAGGAATATTTGCGCTGGGGTTTGCTGCTGCAATACACCTTCCTGGTTCTTACAACCGCTTTATGCGAAAAGTGGTGCAAAAATCATGAAGAGTATAAACACACGACAACAAGCTGTTGGGAAGCGCGTTTTTGCTTCCGTTCAAAAATCTGAAGTCAGTGGTCGATGCCGCGTTATGGTGCCTTGCTTTTCAAGGTGATATACGACCTTCCGTAGAGGAATTGATGAAGAACTGTTCAAGAAACACCATCAGCGCACTGACTTCCTGTGTTCGTCCACAGGCGTGTCGTAGCTGTTGCCTTCCAGTGGCTCTGCTTGGCCACATTTAGTCAGTGTTCAACCGTTCGCGTCTCCCAGCGGCGAAATCAAACAACGAACGAAGTAGTGCTTGGCAGCGAGCACGTCAGCAACCGCAGCAGCCTTGACCGTAACAACTACGCCGCGAAGGTCTCGACGTTCAGCAGGTGTCTTTCACGCGCTGTTTCATTAAACTGTATCTGAAGGAAACGAGTGCAGCTGGAAGTGTTTTCCCCGGAGTGGTTGAAAAGCATCTCTGCGCGCTCTGAACGCCTTTGAATCCCGCCTGTCAACGGGAATGACTTTCCAGCTTTTGACTAGGTGGTAAGGTTCCTTGCTCGTAGCGCACACGCGCTAACTCGCGCTCGTTCTTTTCTGGCTCGGTTCGTCAGATGTGGTATCGGCGGTGAATTTTCCGTTCTGCCCGTTCTTCAGGGTCTCACAAGTCGGCTGGTCTAATCGGTTAGAGCCTGTGAGCGCTCGTCGAGCGCTAAAATCGCATACCTTATGGCAGCATAATCCTCCTCCTTGCCCCCCCTCTCCGCCCTTTCCGCCTAGTTTTCCACCACCATTCCCGCCACCCACGCCCTCCTCCCCGTCTTCCCCACCACCTAGCCCACCCCCATTGCCACGGCCTCCCCGCCTTATCCTCCGCACCCTTTCGCACCGCCACCTTCCCCTAGGCCACCTCCCCCACGTCCCCCGCCACCCCCAGCCCCATCCTCCCCCCACCTCCTCCACCTCCGCCGATCTTCTTCCCCACTTCCCTCAGCATATCGACAACGTTATTCGGCCTCTCTCTATTGAGCCGTTCTGAAGGGTGGGTCAGCGAACCTGACTTAAAACCCTGGCACGTGTCAAATCATAGCCCTGCACCTGCTGCTCACCCTTTTGCCTCCCTTTGGAAGCCCCACCCAAAATGTGTTCCAGATAGTAACCTTCCGAGTACCAGGGTGCTGATAAAGCTGTGTGCCTTCGCTGCAACACACTTGTATTTGTGCCAAGTCCTGATAGCAGCAGCCCTCCCCTCCCTTCTCGCGCAGCCTCTTCGAACTTGCCGCGTTTCTTCCTCTCAACAGATTTCAAGGTGGTCGTTCTGCCGTTGCTCCATACACATCACGCGGTGCAACTTTGGCGAAGCGGGCCAGATTGTGATCTTCTATTCCGATGGGGTGCGGAGCGCTGGCAGGTGGCTAGTGGGAGCAGCAGATACACTTGTTCATACTGCTGATGCCGGGAGCTCTTGGGAAGCCTCGCACAGCGGGCTCCCGCTGCCTTGCGACGGGTGCTATCGCTATGAATGGCGCGGGGTTTCTTTTCATGACGCCTTGCGTGGCTGGGTCGTGGGAAACTATGGTTACATTATCTACACACAAGATGGCGGGGTTTCATGGGCGGCTCAGACAAGCGGCACCCTTCACAACCTTCATGCAGTACAGCACTGTAACGACATGCGCGTCCTCGCGGTGGAAATCTCTCCCTTCCCTCTCCCATACCCATGCCCGTACCCCCTCACGCATTTCTCTTATCTGGTACCCCTGGCTCTCCCATCTTCAACAATTCTTGGGTCACTTTCCTCCTCCACCCGCCGGCTCTCGCCTCCCGCACCGTAACAGACAGGACTTCCCCTCGACCACACTCTCCCTCGACCACACTCTTGGGCCCTCCCCTCTCATTTCCTCACACGTTCCGCACGTGTTCACCTCTTTAGACTCTCCCCCTCCTCTCCCTCAGGCTCTCACCTGCGTTATCTCTGGTTTAGAGGCTCCCCTCTTCCACCCTTTCAGGCTCCTTCAACCCTTTAGGCTCCCCCTGCTGTCTCTCCCTTGCTGCAGTATGCGTGGATTTTCCCCTTCTGCACCATACTAGGCTCTCCTTTTATCCTCCACCAGGTTCTCCCTTTGCTTCTCTTCCACTTAATGTTTCCTCACTAACCAACCCTCAAGTCTTGCATGATCTCACCTCCTTTGAAACTCTCTTCCATTCGCCTCGAGTCCCAATTGTTCCACATCGCTTTGCTATCCCCGTCTTCACCTCTCCCGGATCAGTTCTCTTTGGCTCCCCTCTCTCCACCCAACTGAACTCCTCCAATATTGCACCCTCTTCACCTCTCACCTCTTCCCTCCCCATACCTCCTCGAGCTCTCCATTATTGCACCCTCTTCAACTCTCACCTCCCCATAACTCCTCGAGCTCTCCATCAATGCACCCTCATCACATCTCTCCTCACTTTCTTCAAGCTCTAGACTACTGCGCCTCCTCTGACTTTTGCCTCATGTGACCCCTCAAGCTCTCATTTAATCCACCTTCTTGGCGCTCCGTGCTCTCCACCCAGCCCAAAATATCTGTGATTGCACATCCTTTGGCCCTTCCCTCCCGCCAACCCCCCCTCAAGTTATCATGCACCTATTGCCCAGATTCTCAGCCACTGCCCTTCCGCCTTCCCTCACCTACCCCGCTTCAGACAAACCCTCCTTCACGTCCGAAGTTTCCCCAATCCTGCACCACCTCGGGCTCTCCCGGCCCTTACCTTACAAGATTCTGCTCCTCTCTTCTGCAATATAATAATATCCACTTCTGTACCCCGTCAAATCCTTTTAGCAAGATAAGTTTTTCCACTTTTGCACCTTGGTTAGGATCTATCTTCCCTTATGTTACAATATGCTTCACTCCAGCACCCGCTTCAGGCTCTCCCCTCCTTTTCATCTGAAGATTCTCCTCTGTTGCACCCCTGTAAGGACTCTGTTGTACCCCCGTTAGGCTACATGCCAAGATTCCTACCACTGCAAGCACTGACTTTCCGCACTCCCGCGTCCCCGTCAACACTCCACTCCCGCTTCCCCGTCAGCTCTCCCCTCCTTAACATCCGAAGCCTCTCCAGTGGTGCATCCGCCTTCAGGCTCTCACCTCCTTTATATCCAAAGACTCCCCTTCTCCAATCCTGAAGCTCTCCCCTCTTCCAATCCCTAGCGCTCTTCCTGCCTCCACCCCTCTAGTTTTTTTCTACTGCTCCCTTTAGCAGTTTCCCCCCCCACTTCCTATCTGAGGCTTTCACTGCACCCGTCTGAACAGCTCTTTTTGTCCCGTTAAGCTGTTTTCCCCTCCCATTACTTCTGGCGCTCTACTCCCTTAAAGACTCAATTTTTCATCCCCTCATGCACCTCCCTCTCGCAACTATCCTCCTTCTTGCGACCTTCGATTCTTGCTCTCGAAACTACCCTGCATTCAGCGACCTTCGATTCTGGCTCTCGCAACTACCCTGCTTTCCGCGCCCTTCGATTCTGGCTCTCGTGAGCTACCCTGCTTTCTGCTCTTTCGATTCTGGGCTCTCGCAACTACCCTGCTTTCTGCGCCTTCTCTCGATTCTGGCTCTCGTAACTACCCTGCTTTCCTCGCGCCCTTCGATTCTGGCTCTCGTGAACTACCCTGCTTTCTGCGCCCTTCGATTCTGGCTCTCGCAACTACCTCTGCTTCTGCGCCCTTCGATTCTGTTTGGCTCTTGCAACTACCCTGCTTTCCGCGCCTTTCGATTCTGGCTCTCGCAACTACCCTGCTTTCCGCGCCCTTCGATTCCGGGGTCTCGCAACTACCCTGCTTTCTGCGCCCTTCGATTCTGGCTCTCGCAACTACCCTGCTTTCTGCGCCCTGGATTCTGGCTCTCGCAACTACCCTGCTTTCTGCGCCCTTTCTCGATTCTGGCTCTCGCAGCTACCCTGCTTTCTGCGCCCGATTCCTAGCCTCGCAGCTACCCTGCTTTCCGCGCTCGATTCTGGCTCGCAACTACGCTGCTTTCTGGGCGTGCCTCTTCGATTATGGCTCTCGCAACCAATTCTGCTTTCCGCGCGCCCTTCGATTCTCAGTTTTTCTGATACGCTTCATAGGCAATTCTCACACACCCCTCTCCACTTTCCAAAGCTCCTCCATGCACCCCTCAGGCTCTCTATGGACTTCCTCTTCCCTCCATGCACTTCTCAGGCTCTCATGATTCCTTTTCCTCGCCTGCGCGCCTTTTCAGGTTTCTGCGGACCTTTCCCTCCATGCACCCCTTCAGGCTCTTCGCGACCTTCCCTCCATGCACCCCCTCAGGCTCTCTGCGGACCTTCCTCCATGCACTTCTCAGGCTCTTCGCGGACTCCTTCCCTGCCTGCGCGCCTTCAGGCTCTCTGCGGACCTTCCCTCCATGCACCCCCTCAGGCTCTCTGCGGACCTTCCCTGCCTGCGCGCCTTCAGGTTCGCCCCACCATGCATGCATCCGCCGCCGCCCTCTGCTGTGTGCCCGTTGCAAATCAAACTGCCTCAGTCTGGATTCACGCAAATCTCAACTGTCCATTCCGCCCCCTGCAGGTTGGCGAGGCCGATACAATACTCCGCACCACGGATGGCGGGGCGCACTGGCATGGCATGTCTACACGAACTTCAGGAATGAATATGTATGCAATCGACATGCTGAACTGCAGCCACGGGTGCGCCAAGCCGCCTGTCAAAGTGCCGTGTCACACGTGGGCCTCCTGCTGACGGGCTCACAGGCTGCGTGCATGCCTTCCCTGCGCCGCTCATTGGATACGAGCTCTCCTGGTTGGACATAATTATACTGCTTCTGCTGCTGTGCGTGTGGTGCCTCTAGCTGCTTAGCATCTGCTGCTTCGTGTTTCCTGTGACAAGTGCCTGCAAGATGGCGTTGCGGAGTGCTGTTCAGGCCCCCTGCTGTGGAGCTTTGTGCCCGCAACTGCCTCTGCGCCCTCAGTTTTGGTGAAGGAAACCGAGGCGCGCGGTTTGTGTGTGGCTGGCGCAGATGGGTGGTGGGGTTCCAAGACCTCGGAACTGGGGAGGGCCGCTTGCTTCGTACCGAGGATGGGGGGGGCTCCTGGACGTATCAGAGCTACCGTCCAGCAGTTGCACTCTATGGGGTCCACTTTCACACGGAGCTTGTGGGCTGGGCTGTGGGACAAGGTGGGACTCGTCATTGCAAACGCCTTGCTTGTATAGCTGCAGGAGGAGGATTGCCTGCTACCAGTTGAAACTCTGCACCAATCCCACAAGTGTGTGTGCAACAGGAGAGGGGACGCATTAGGTCCGAGTTTGGGAACGGAGGGGCGCTGCAGGGGGGACTATACTGCAGACCCTCGATGGCGGCGAGCTGTGGGAGGCTGCACGAGGGTGCGGCACGAGCATGGACTTCAACAGTGTGGCTGTTGACCCCGTGACGCTGTTTGGTTTTGTGGTGGGAGAAGGTGAGAAGGTTCTCGCAGATCCCATTCATCAATGTGGTCCTGACAGAGCTGAAGTGAGTCAAGTTTGCGCAGAGGGGTGCATACTCGTGCACCAAGAAACCCCCCTTCTTTGGGTTGCGGAGGTTATATGTTTTTTCCTCCGTCAGTTCCTGTTTTGGGGTTTTTTTTGCAATTACTCTTTTGGCGTATTATTTTGGTTAATGGTGTTTCTTCTGCATAGCTTTCAATGAACAGAGGGTCACTTTGCTTGATGACAGGGAGCAATCTTAGTGGGTCCCACGAGCTAACAGGGAGATCCTCTCCTGTGAGAGCTGCCCATCGAGTCCCTTGGAAATGAAATATTCTCTGGGTTGCATGCGTGGGAATAAAAACAGAGCGTGAAATAACCAAGCGGCGGATTCCTCGGATGCAATGCTTGAAACACCGAAACTAGGGCATTCCCTTTGCCCTTGGTCAGGGGGGGAAACCTGCAGCTTGGCTTCCGGATGTGACATGAGTGTTATATAAACAGTTTTGTTTGCTGGATTTGCAGGTGGGCAGATTTGCTTGAGTGAGGATGGCGGCACCTCATGGACGCTGATGAAAAATGAGGAGGGCTTCTATAACTTTGGGTCCACCCTGTATGCAGTGGCCTCGTGGAAAGAGGCAAATGACTCGGAAGTGACTGCAGATGCATCATGCTGGAATCATGGCTTTGTTGCAGTTGGCATGGATGGAACGCTGCTCGACTATAAGTGCCCAGAGGCGCCGCCGCCACCTCTTCCGCCATTACCACCGCCTTCTCCTGCCCTTCCGCCGCCGCCGCCTCCTCCATTGTCAGCTCCCAATCCACATCACTCTTTCTGTGCAATCCGAGCACCCCTTCTGTGAGACTCCCGAGACCGAGGGAGAGCTGAATCTACATCACTCTTTCTGTGCAATCCGGGCACCCTTTCTGTGAGACTCCCGAGAGCGAGGGAGAGCTGAATCTACATCACTCTTTCTGTGCAATCCGGGCACCCCTTCTGTGAGACTCCCGAGAGCGAGGAAGAGTTGAATCTAGAGAAGTTGATATTCCATTTCCAACATTCAATGCTCATGAGAGCTGCTCGTCGACGATGCCATGGAAACCATGCTGTAAATTGCTGCCTGCTAGGATTGTCACCTAGCATCGGAGATCGCCTGAATGTGTGATGCGAAGGCATGCAGGTGTAACTGATGAGAACAATGCTCTACCCCCCTGCCCATGATATTGCAGATATGATGTGCTGCGATGGTGACTCACAAAATTGCTGCTCCACCCTTTGTATGCAGGCTCCCTCCACCACCAACTCCGCCACCACCAACTCCGCCACCATTCCCATGTGGACCTCCAAATTTCGATTTCGAGAATCCGCCATCTACTTGGACGTTTATTCAGGAGACATGGGTGTGGTACACAGCTGAATACATTGACTGCACACAGCCCCCATCGCCGCCACCCCTCTTACCACCAAGCCCACCTCCTAGCCCACCACCGTTCCACCCCCATCGCCAAGCCCACCCCCTCCCACCACCCCATCTCTTCCACCATGCCCTCCATCACCACCCAGTTCTCCCTATCTCCTCCATCTCCACCACCTCCCCGATGCCACCCCCTCCTACCACCCCCAATACATCCTCCTAACCCTCCTCCTTCCCCACCATCCCATCCTCCCTCACCTCCCGCTCCCCCAGTCCTCCTCAAGTCCTGCCTCTCTCTCCACCACCACCCTGTCCCCTCCGCAACCTCCACAACCTCCGCAGCCTCCACCCAATGTTCCTGCACCACCAACCCCAACCTCACCCCCCACCCACCCCGTACATGCCGCCACATCCAAAACCACCTCCACCACGCCCTCCACCGCCAAGTCCCCCTCCGCCATGCCCTCTGAGTGAAGCATCTAGTAAAAGTGAAGATCAAGAACTGGTTTCGGGGACAACAGCGTTTTACCTGATTTTGATCCTGATTCTTCTTTTCTTGGGTACTGCAGCTTTGTTATTTACGGAATTTATTCGGAGGACAATGCGACAAAGCAGACCGCCAACCAAGCAGTCTGCCATGGTCGTTGCACCATTGCCAGATGACGAATCTTTAAATCGCAGTGAAAATAAAGGTAGTGAAACGGAAACTACTTCCAAGATTGCATGGAATCAGGAGTAAGGCGATAGATAGTCCTTCATGATTCAGGTGATAGTAGAGGGTAGCCAAATCGCCATGGTGGCATTATTGCATAATGCCACCACTGTTCATCACGCGGCAGGACGAAGGCGTTGGATAAAACATTCTTTGTACGTAGATAAAAAAACATAAAGCAAAGAAAAGAAAAGCAAAATAGACGTTAGGTGTCTACCCCTTGTGGCACGTGCCATATCAATATTCATCTGGTGTTGGCCGGTTCTGCCTTCTAAATGGTCTGCATGTGCTTGCTGCAAATGCTGTCGTTATGGTGTGTGTTTTGTTTTAGTTTGCCTGTCTCTCCTTCTTCGGGTTCCATGTATGTTGTGTTGTGTTTGTATATGGTGCCTATCAGTGCGATTACGGGATCCCACCGGGATTTCGGGTAGATATTCCGTAATTCCGGGCCCAACATGCGGAATTCGGAGGATCCCACCCCTGGTCTAATCGGCACAGGGAGGAGGGAGCTCAAATCAAACAAATCTGACAAATTCGGATCTCGATGGGTTCTCGGGTCGAACACAAAGTGTGTTTGATGGGCAACATTGCACATACGACTATAAGTTAGACTACTGAGGTGCGGGTTCGACTTAGTCCCTTCACCTCCCAGGAGCCTAAAGTATGATGGATACCGTGTCCCCGCTCAGCGAAAAGCGGTCGCATCTTGGTAACGATGACACTTGCATGCAAGGGTCAACGCGCTCCTCCGAAACGTCCGTTTTCAATTTCATGATGCACTTGCATCCAGCATGGAACACTACTTTATTTGGGGATGTAAAATGGTTTGATAGTTGCTGGGGAAATTCCGCTGCACAATTCGGAAATGTATTTCTAAATCTTGTGACATGCCTGATGAGAGAAAACGAGTAGGATGAGCTTTCCTAAGCGCCCTTCAGTATGTGAAAAAGCGCTAATCGCTTCACAAACACGCAAAACCTCATCCTATTTGTTATCAAAGTGATGCATTAGATGCATATTTCGTTTAAACATGTGTACCTTTAATAGCTATACCGCATTGATCATACCGTACGAGATACGGGAGAAAACCTCGCGAGTTTCTTTTCAATCGCACTATTAGCCATTTTTGTTGTAGGAGTGCGGACAAACAAACATCAAATCGAGGACGGTTTCAAGAGTGAATTCCCCCTGCTGCCAGCAATATTGGACTCGCTGGCCACAGAAGAGGAAGATCCCTGCCCCAGATAGATATAGTGGCCGGAAATTAAGAGGCATCTGCCAACAAATCGCCCAAGTACGGAAAGCGCAATCGGCTTGGAGTGTTCCTTGATGAGGTAGACAAGAGTGAACGAACTGCACTACCTGTCGCTTGTCTAGGACATACCTCGGCCGGTCATCAATCACCAACTGGCCTCCCAAATTTCATGAACTCTGAAAATGAAAAACAACCACGACTTTTACATTTTTCAACCTGGGGGATAAAAGACACCGCATATGCAAAACATGTGTGATATTAGGCTATGCCGGGGTGCTGTGCAGCCTAAATGACGACTGATGAAGATTTGGATGCCCTCGCAGCACGTTGCCTTAGTCATGAATACAAATCGGGAAACAAGGTTCCTAGAAGTGTAAGATGTCTGTATATGTTGTTATCAAAACAGCAAAGCGACAAAATCAGCGCAGAATGACAATTAGTTGGTACCATATGCCGAATGAGGCCCATGGGCCTTCTCGCTTGATGCCTTGCATATATACCACTCTAGAGTTAAATGATATACATGTCCCAGCTAAACGCTGATATTCAGCAGTCGGAGAAAGGTGACTGGTGCTGATATACGCACTGCACTGTCTCTTTGATCAATGTCATGCCCACCCTCCACAAGTCCCCACTCGCTGATCTGATGCTCTTCTTCTAGTCGCATCGCTGCGAGCGTTTCTGGTATCGTCAGAGTTCCTTCAAGCGCTGCCAATGCAATTACCTGGCAGCATTCCGTAATGAAATAGAATCAATCGTGCATGCTCTATCACAAAACCCTCCATAGTCAAGAGAATATAGCGGATTTATGTCATCTGAAGCATCTATCTTGAGTTTGGAGGCAAAAGGTTACTGAGTGTACACACAAAATCCCAGGAAAGAAAAAGTGAACATGCCTCTGGAAGGAGAGATTGTGCACAGCCCTGCAACAAAATATGCTAAGATGCATGCATGCATCCCTTGGGTTCCTTGGTGCCATGGATGCCAAAATGATAGATCAATGCAGCAGCGCCCTGCATATTGTGAGCTTTTATACACGGTTGATATCGCAGCCCAAGATATGGGAGAGTGAAACGACCGTGGATTTGCCGACACCAGCCAGATGATCCAGGCATGCCAACTCCCATTTGTTCAGAGAGTATAACTTCTTCTCAAGTGCATTCAAAAACTCCTGCAGCCAGCCAACCCACTCTCATCACTTGCTCTCATCGGAGCCCGCACCACCGAGGATTAGTTCACAATATTCAGAAAAGTGCTCCGCCTATGACAAGGGAGAATGTGCCCCGACGGCGAACCGACAAAGCACGAAACAGTCCGAATGCGGCGAAAGCATCCCCTCCAAAAGCTGGTCGAATAAATGCTCTCATATCTATTCGCTACGGAGGAAGCCCAGATATGTCAGCACGAGTGACTCTGGGGTAACCCTGGCTAAGCTTGCAACATTGATGAAGACACATCAGCCTTCAAGCACGATGCGCTCGGAAGGGACAGGTGGGATTTCGGTGTTGCCTTCGGATGTACGGGACCGGTGATGGCCTCGGAAACCAGTGGCCGTGCCCCGAGCACCTCCTCCACCGTGTCTAAGATTGGGTCCATCACCTGTGCAGGCCGTACGCATGCGATCAGCGAGCACTCACATTATGGCGCGTTCTAGAGCGCAAGTTCAGGCATCGGACGGACTTTTTGAGTGGCTCGGGGCCTCGGGCATGTCTCGAAAACCAACCTAGCAACATGGGCTGACCAAAGTAGGCGTCCTGATTTTTACGGGTATCCAAACGCTGAGTAGGGGAATCGGTGTTTTCATGTGACCGGGAAGGAATACCACCGTGCTCTGAGGCAAGGATGCGAAGTAAGGGCATCGACCACATCACAAATGTGCGAGACAAATGTGCCGAGTGCTTGTAAAAAAGGTGACATACTTCTCAAATACCCCTAAGGTGAAATGTAGATTTTCATTTAATTTCCTTATATACCTATGCCCAACCCCTGTCTCTCCAACAGGTGGGCATGTAGTATGAGTGGGCCAGCCATCAAGGTGAACTGTAAAAACCAACGACCAAGTTAGAAGGACACTGCTAACCATCACCCCAACCGAGTTATCATCTCCTCAACACTAGCTTCCAGAATTCGGAGCGATCTGCCTGCCGAAACCCTAATTTTGAGTTTGATCACTCCACTAGGCAGCATAATTTTGAGCTTGATCACTCCACTAGGCAGCATAATTTTGAGCTTGATCACTCCATTAGGCAGCATAATCTATCTAGCGGAGGCGCTCACTGCTGTAACACTAAGGCAGCAGACATCGAGTCAGGGCAGAGACGCAGCACGAGACTGCAGTGAGGGGAGAGCCCCGTAGTCTCACCTTGGCCTGGAGCTTCCCCAACTCCTGACAGGGGTTCCTCGCACCTCCACCCCCTCGACACCCCCCTCACATAGTGAATACCTTGCTTACTTTCATCCATATCCGATACTGCATATCCGATCACTTCTCCTGTCCGGTCCCGGGAATCCCGTACGCTGCGGACACTGTGGACTTGGCATATCGCGCCATCGTGATATATTCTGCCTAGATCGTGTGGCACTGCAGTGCAAGCACGTCGCAGTTGTCGGACTGGCAACCGCGGGCCAACAAAAACGAAAGTATCCTGGTATGTAAAGTATATATGTTACGTTATGAGCGCGCCGCGCGCACATGAGCGCCGATTTTTAGCATGAGCGCGCCAGGCGCGCTCGTGCCAGAAACTGTTTAGCACAAGCGCGCTAATCGGCGCGCGTGTGCTAATCATGAGCGCGCCTGGCGCGCTCATGCCAAAGCGCGCTCATAACATAACATATATATATCAGACATACTTTGACTGGTTCCTCAAGAGCGCCCCTTCATCTGCTCCCTTGATGAAGGCCACAGGGTCCAAGGAGCATTCTTGAAGTAGAACTTTGACAGCACGGGATATCTGAAACGCGAAGAAGGCGCCGTGGCACTTTCCGCGAGGTACACGGGCACACAGCACCCTCGTGAGGTGCAGGGCGAAGGCATTGGCCGGCGGCTCACCGAGGAAGGGTCCTCGCGGCAACACGCGGCGTCTGTGTGGATGAATTTGAGCAGGTTGCCCACGATCGTGTCGCGGCGTTGAGGCACCTGCGCGCACCACCAGCAGCGCGGTTGGGCTTCCTTGCTGGATACCTTCACGTCCCCTTCGACTGCTAACACTGGGCATGGGTTCAGGGTTCATATATAGTTTCTGTTAACACTGGGCATGGGTTCACGGTTCAGATATATTTTCTGGGAGCAAACATCAAGATGTGAAACTCCCCGGACACATAGGCTCTCCGCACCTTGCATGTGACCTATCAGATCGCGCGGCTCGGCACCATCAGCTTCGCTTGAACAAAAGAGCACGAGCAACGAGTGATGCAAACCCTAAACTTTGAAGGACGTGCACATCCAAATTTGCGCTAGTCTCTCGTCCACACTCATGTGGACGGGTAATAAGGATGCGTGGTGAGGGCTCAATGTGTGGTGTGCTGGACTGATGACAGAATGTAGGTGCTGACATTCTCAGGATAAAGTGGGACGAGGCCACGGAGTGGCTATTTCCAGATTTCAACATCCTGCATCTGCACCGGAGTCCAGGTGACCCAGATAAAGAGGAATGGCTGGGTCACTTTCAGAGAGCAGAGAGAAGGTCCGGCAGGAAGAGCAAACGGCACATGCAAGTTGTAGAGAGGAACGTAGAAGACCCGCTCGAGACGAAGGACTACGGCAACACAGACGGCTAATAAGGGATGCTAGCAGAGGAGGGGGAGGTGAAACCTGATCGATCCCGGTGGACGCGAGGGTCATCATAGGCATCGTGTATGGGCGGATTTCACGTCCGTACTGCCACTCCCTGAGGTGGAGACACAGGCGCAACTCAAAAAGGGAACACACTAGACTCGCTAAATATGCGTTTGGAGTTAAACCGCCGTATCAAATTGATGCGCTGCGACGGGGATAGGAGTTACGCGAGGCGTAGGAAGCGCATGTATCACGAAGCGTATCGCAGTTGAGCGTAGAATTCCCGAACGAATATTGGATGATGAGCGAGCTTATGTAGAGAAGATGGACGTCCATGTCACAACTCAGCTGCGTCTCGATAAGGTGGAGGAGATAGGGGCCGGGGACCGGCCGCACACTCTGGAACCGCATATATGCAAGGAATTCGTGGCACCAAAAGTGCGTGCTGAACGTCTGCAGATGCCGCCAGGGCAAAATTGGTGCAAGTCGTAAATTGAAGGGATGCGCCAATTGTATATGTGGATCAGTGAAACATAGATGTGTAGCAAAGCTGGCAGAAGCGAGCACCACTCCGCGGCAACAGCCAGGGCAAGAGCCTTGTTCGGTAGCTCGAGCGGCTGTCGCCCTGGGGTCTTCAAGACGCGACCATCGAGAAGAATCGTGAAGCCCTGGGGATACATTGGCACCCGAGTCAGAAGCACGGTCCTACGCGCTGCAGGATATACCACCAACAGGAGTGTACTTGAGAAACGCAAAGAACAGGGACGGCCGACATATGTGACTCCATGAAGAAAGTGAAGAATCCGAACACTTACATCCAGAGGCGAAAAAATGTATTCGAGAGCAACACGGGCGAATGCGTTTGGCAGTAATAGGCAAACTGATCTTTAGTCGAGTGGCGCTGAAAGAACTTCGAAGATCACGTGGCACACACAACAAGTATTCCCCGTACAAGATCACTGTGTTTCAAAGCTTTCTTAGCTTACTGCAGCTAACTAGTGATAACGGCTTGTCAATTTGAGCTCTACCCAGTGTAAGATAGAATGCAGACAATACAATTTATTGCGACTTCCCAGGCAGTAAGAGGTAAAGGGTAACTGCCTTGCACGCTTTTACATTTTAACCGAGGAGAGTTAGTCAAGTCTACAACTTTGATCGCTCTATTTATTTGTTTCGAGCGGGGGACTGAAGACAAGATATGCTTTGAACAAAAAGAAAAACCCAATATACATATACACACAATCCAACACGTCCGACCTCTTCCAGAGGTGTTCTACATGCCACGCACAGAGCCGAGAGGGGAAGAGCAGTTGCACGATCGGCGTACGAACCTGCCCAGAGGTAGCTGAACCAACTGAAACTTGTTTGTAAAAACGAGGTGCACATCCATCGCCGCGGAGTGATTGACCGATGCGGTTCGAATCTACACGGAGGTGTGTACACTTCAGGTCTTGCTCTCGAGTTCTTCCACAAGCAGGATGGAGGTGAGCGGTGCACTTCCTTCAAATTTGTGAGAATTCTGACACCAATGAGCAGAAGAATGCAGAGGATTCATGTAGGTCGCACTCACCCACACTTTTGGACTCGCTGTCATCACTGAAAGGCCGCTTTTGAGAGAGCCCCCAAGGAATTTGACTGCGCGCGCAGTTGAACCCGCAAATGCCCTCCACAAAGCTGCCGCGGAGTACACCGGAAGTTATGTTTGCAAAATTGTTCGCAAACACGCGCGTGGTGGACATTTTCTATGTGATGCGGCGTAGTTGAGATGTTTTTCAGATTTCCTTCGACTTCTAGAGTTGTCGAGTTAACAGTCGAATGTCGCAACTGAACGACAAGCGAGGTTTCAAGCCGAGCAAGGAAGGTCCACTCGACTCCACTGATGAACTGAGCAAGCGAAGGTAATCTTTTGATACGTTCCTATCAGCTATCACCCCGGGGCCTTGAAAATGTGGTCTCGGAAATCGATTTTGACTTCTGGATCGCGGGCCGTTGCGAGAGTTGACCGTTTGCGTCGACTTTTGTTTTTGAAGGTCGATCTTGGGGGAAAATAACGGTTCCTGCGCACGCTATTTCAAAAGTCCGCGAACATGCAACGAGGTGGACCCCATTAACTCCTATACCGTAGCTTTTACTCCGTTTTCGCAGTAAGATTAATGTCGATTTACCCCCCGATAACCGCCGGTTTGGACCCCTTAGACACCCCTACGCAGGGCATTCGACAGCCTAAATTGTGCCTGACGATGTCATGAATAAGTTGGTTCCCACCACATTCCCATATGTCTGAATATACACATTTCAAAAGTTGAAACCTAGGCATGCATGGTGTGGAAGTACTAAATGTCTGACGGGGACAGTGAAATATATATATGTAATTGACGGAGTCGGGTGGATATATATATCTCACGGAAACCTAGAGCAAGCTGTCAGGCAGGTGTCTCGGGTTTCACAGCGCGAAGATAATTGAATAAGATACGGGGAGTGTTTTATTCCCTGAACTGAGGTACTGAGCAGGACCGTGCCAGGCAAGACGGCACCGCGGGTCGAGGGGTGACACAGGCGGACAGGACTGCCACCCCCTTACAGTGGGGGGGCTAAAGTCACTGTCTCCATGACACCACCTCACCCCGAAGAGGTGAGGTGCCAAGGCAGTACCCAACCCTAAACCCTAGAGATACAAATGTTATAAGTCCATTGGACTTTAAGGTCCAGCTAACTAGAATGCCAAGCAGCTGACCCACAACAGTGGTTCTACGCAGGATTGAAGGGCAGGGGTCCCGATGCTCTAAGGGTTCTCTGCCGATGCACCGGACGGTGTCACGTCGGTGATCGAGACGGTTGCAGTCGCGCTGCCGGAGAAAGACGGCAGCCACACAGGAGACGATCGGAACGCCGGCCAGTCCTCCTCGTCGCCGTCATCGTGGACGGCATGGAAAGCCGGCGGCGCCGCGTCAGGCACCTCTTCGTCGGATTGCTCATCGCAGAGGTCAACGCCCGAGAATCGGACGGTCATGGCTGCCGCACCCGGCTGAGCGGAGTCGTCCAGTGGCGGGGGCTCCAATGCTTGCAAAGAATTTGCACGGGCAGCCGGCGGTGGCACAGGCGGCCACGCCGACATCGGAGGAGGGGGGGGCCGCCGTGGGGGCGGTCGCCGGCGCCCGCCCCGGAGCGAAGGATGCCGCACAAGAGTAGGGGCACACGCCCTCGGCGTCAAGGTGGCCCGTGGTCACCGCCCACAGGCGGAAGCAGGTGACACAGACGAGCCCGGTGCCCTCCCACTGCAGGTAGCGGGCATTGCGCACGGGTTTCCACTCACCGACGGGGGGCGCCAACTTCTTCCAGCCGAGGGCATGCATTGAACCGACGGTGGGCTTGCCACCGCCACCACTGCCGCCACCGCCCCTGCCACCACCGCCGCTAGCACCACCGCGCCCAGCACCACCAGATGTCGGAGGGGAAGGCGCGGAGAGGCGGGCCAAGGCGAACTCGTCACGGAACACCTTGGCGATGCGCAAGGTGAGGGCGGCGAAGGTGAAGGGGATGTTGGCCCCAAGAAGGTCGCGCAACACCACCAGGTAAAGTGGCGCGACGTGGGGGGAGACGGCCGCAGAGGTACGAAGGACGCTGTAGAGGTCCGATACCATGTCAGAGTCGCTGTACTGCGGGTTCACCTTCTTGTGCTTGTCGGCCAACGTGCGGAAGGCAGCAAGCTGCGGTGCGGGGTCGACGGTTTCGTCGAGAATGGTCGCCCTGAGGCGGACCCAGAAGCGATGCGCGTCGGGATCCCCGATGCCCTCCACATGGAAACGAAGGCGCTGCAATGCGCAGCGGCCATCGCGGGGATGGAACTCCACGGACTCCTCATACAGGGTGAGGGCAGTGGAGCGGAGAACCGTGGGGAGGACGGCGTACACGAGCTCGTTGAGGACGATGTGGTAGTCCGTGTACTCGTTGTCCAGATCCAGAAGCTTGGCGACGTCATCACGGGAAATAGGCCCGAAAACATGGTTCATGTTGGCGAGCAAGACCGCGAAGTCCGACTCAGCGTCGGGTCCATCAAGAGTAAGGCCAACGGAGCTCTTGAAGCCGTGGGTCCGAAGGAGCTTGGCCAACTCCTCGCCGTAGGAGAAGGCGTAGTCGAGTTTGTCGGCGAACTCCGTACGCTGGGAGGGCTTCACAGGCGTGGAGACCCAAACCTTAGGGTCAGCGTGGAATTCAGCAGAGGTGGCCGCCCGAGAGACTGGGGTCGGCTTGGCGGTCAACTGTGACATGCGCACAATCGAGCCCCCAGAGCCGCCACGGTCGGGGCTAGCCGATGAATTAGGGCTGGCGGAGGAACGTGCCCTCCAGGAGATTCCCTTGCAGCACGAAGGCGGCTGCCGAGGGAGATGCGGTCCGCGCTCATCTCTGGAAGGACGTAGCGTGGAATGACGATTGGTCGGTAGTGCGAATGCTGCACGAAATCCGGGAGCTGGTTCCGCTCGAGGAAAAGGGCCGGTGCCGTAAAAAACACGCGGCTGGTGGTGAAGGAGCTGGCAATGCGCTCAGCCTGTGCAAGCAGCTGGTTTCGCTGCAAGCGGCCGCTGGTTCCGCGGGATCTCAAAGCAGTGAAAATCGAAACACCCACTAAGTGGTGAACCGATAACCTGACGGGGACAGTGAAATATATATATATGTAATTGACGGAGTCGGGTGGATATATATATCTCACGGAAACCTAGAGCAAGCTGTCAGGCAGGTGTCTCGGGTTTCACAGCGCGAAGATAATTGAATAAGATACGGGGAGTGTTTTATTCCCTGAACTGAGCAGGACCGTGCCAGGCAAGACGGCACCGCGGGTCGAGGGGTGACACAGGCGGACAGGACTGCCACCCCCTTACAGTGGGGGGGCTAAAGTCACTGTCCCCATGAATGTCATGCCAGCATAGGAGTTAAGTCGACCCCGTAGAATCCGAATATGCACTTAGATTTTGGAAAGGACCCGCCCAACCGACCCTACGGTGGCACCCACGTAGCCGACAGGCATAGCTGATAGTGTACGACTGGGGGTCACCCAAGTGCAACGCCAACGCGGTCAATTTGGTTCGCAAATATGTGGAGGATTGTACCCCCACACTAAGTGGACCCCGTAGACTCCGAATATGCACGTGGGTTACTGGTTTTTTGAAGGGACTCGCCCAACCCACCCTACTACAAGGCTCTATATCGATATTTTCGATAACCGATACTATCGATATCTCGTATTTATCGCCGATTATCGGATTGCAATGTCTAACTATCGATTGTGCAGGTTTTGGTGTTCCATATTGAATTTGTAACAAATTGCATATAAATGTCCAAGTAATCGATTATTTATCGATTGTGCCGATTATCGATACCGTTTTTCGGATATCGGCGATTGTATCGATACCGAAAAACCAAACCGATATAGAGCCCTGCCCTACTACGGTGGCACCCACGTAGCAAACTGTGTATACTGATACGGCGGGATAAACAGGCGCCGTGAATATATTATCAGTATACAAATAAACACTGCAAAGTTGGACAGCAATGCAAGTGTACGGATGAGCGGGTTTGTGAGTGCAGTCTCTGTAAGAAGATCTGCTGAAGCACAACGCTTCCTCACTTTTGTACCATACGTCTCCCATCATCTTAGATGGTACCGCCATTGGGTTGTGAACCCGAGACGTAGGTTGAACGACCAGCATGGTAATAACGACTAGTTCGTTCATGCTGCGCATGCGAGTTCCGCGCATGCTGAAAGCCAAGATGGTTCTTGTTTGTATTCAAGATGTATCTTTGCTTTGCCATCTTCGAGTTCGACATACGAACTCTCGATGACAGGGATGCCTGATGATATGACATTATCATCTGGCGACATGTACAGTCATCGTCGACCGTACTGACGACTGTCATATTAAAATATGACGCGACTCGACATGTACAGTCATGATCGACCATACTGTCGACTGTCATAATAATATATGACACGACCGACTGTCATAATAATATATGACATGACATGGTATGACATGTCTGACAGGTTTGACACGTATGACATGTATGACACATATGTCATCGGTCATGACCCTGACAGATCTCCCCTCTTAAAAGAGTTGTGACCTCACAACGGGCATACCTTTGTATATGTCTATGATGTCTTTGTTGTCGCTTCTTGCTGGTACCAGTCTTCTTACACCGATTTGAGGCGTCCCTCATGGTGTTTTTAGGTTATTGGGGGGAACTGAGTCCACTTTAGTCCCTCACCTTACAGTTCTTAGGATGTAGCCCACCTTTCTGGAAATCGTATCGTATTTCAGAGTGACGTTTCAAGGTTCAATGAATTACGTTTCGTGATGCAGATTGACGCTGGATTACTGATTGATCCATACGTATCGTGCGTCAGAGTGACGATTCAAAGCATCCGAAGTCTACGTTACGGATTATTTGCGCTAGCCGTCGTCGCTTTAGCGAACGATGATCCCACGATTTAACGATTTATAATCGCACGATTCTCGGCCTGATATAGTGCACCCAACCCTTCCTCCCCTCCTTAAGCTACTTTGGAGGATCATAGGTGGCGATGGGGAGCCCGATTTTTGGGGCTTGTTTTTAATGCAAACGGAGTGGCCCTGCTTAACGGAATTGGACTTATAATCCTCAGCCGGTCTGCTCAACTCCTCAATGTTTTTGTCCAGTACGCACGCTTTGACGAACATCTATCGCGATGAGTGAGAATGGATTCGCCACGTACTAATGTGAAATTTATTTAGTTATGTTTGTCAAGCATAACTTAGGATCACAACTCCGTCTACCTCAGTCGATGTCTCCGGTAGCTTCGGATGACTGGCCACAGAATCCGATGACAAACCACGGTCTTGGCAAAGGTAGCATTAGCAGATTTTCACAGATATTGGTACCCGCATATGCGTATCTGTGTAAGGGTATGATTTATACAAGGCTCACTACACCTTAGCAAGGAAGGATCAATTCCTGCTCCTGCCATATCAATTTGATGCAGGGTAAAAAAAATGTTAGGGATATAACCCTGCAGTTCTCGGGTTGCAGCCCATTGCACCGAAGGCGCATCGCAGTTCTTGGGATGCAGCCCTGATATATATATATATGACCGATGGACGAAAACCTCTTGGGTATATGTTTCCACGGCCTGATTATTATTTGGTCGGCAATTATTGGCAAAAGTCATTGGCTATC
>LGRX02002196.1:0-59406 GCA_001247695.2 Cymbomonas tetramitiformis
TGCGCTAACGGGACTATCTGCTGGAGGGGTTGACAGGCACCGGCCGCCACCAATGAGCCCCCACCCGCGCCAGCTGTTGGGGTGAGTTCATTACCTCGCACTAGGTTTCCAGGCCCTGAAAATGACTTTTCAGACCCCGAAAATGCCTTTCAGACCCAGAAAATCCATTTTCAGGCCTTGAAAGTCATTTTCAGGGCCTGAATTTAGTCGTGTGTGGCTTGTGTGTTGTAGGGTTACCTTCTCAGGAAGTGGATGGTTGTGAACGTTCCGAAAGATGGAAAATGTTTCATCTGGGCATTGGCCATGGCCACAAGCGGCAATGTTACTCAGCACGACCTCCGCTTTTGCGTGTCCACCATGGCCCGTGGAATTGGGTGGTGTCCAACACAATCTGGGATCACGCATACCCAAAAGGGCATCCTGTGTGACCGTTACGAATGCCACTGGGGGTACTTGGTGGACAACCACCTGACAATATACTCCGAACAACGATTTCCGTTCGTGTTAATGCTACATCTTTCAAATAGGGGTACTCATGTAGATCTGTATGTGCGGAGGGGGAGCCCATACCGCTTGCACCTGTTGAGTGATTTGCGGTTAGACGGCATAGACGTACAGTTTGTACAGCCCGTGCCGACCCGCACGTTAATTGATCTTACGTAAACATCTCAATTGTGTATAAGATTCAAATCAACTTTCATTTCGGGGCCTAAACTTTCATTTCATGCCCTGATTTCTCATTTCTGGCCCTGAGCTTTCATAGCCTGAACACACTTGATGCGAGGAGGGGTTAAATGGTCACTAGTATGGGATGTGGGGATCAGCGGTTAGGACCTACGTTGTTCATGGATGATTGCGAGGATGACCTTCAAGAAGAACACCTCAAACTCATGGGTGTTTTGATGTTGTCTTTGAGTCGCGGTGAAGCCGTCCCATCGTATATGGTTGAGCGGGCGGTTGATGTCGTAAAATCGACCTCAACTAAACCAAACATTAACCGCGTATTGGAGTTTGTATGGCCGCCTGTAAAAACTACCGGTGGCATGTCATGGGTGTATCATGAACAGGCATTCCTGTTGAGGTCGTTGGTGACATCATACCGTCCATTACCTGATAACCTGACAGGCGGCGACGTCTTGGCGACAAACATGTTGGTTGAACATTTTACATCGCGTGGCTCCGGTTTTTATCACGCGTTTGTAGTGTTTTTCTCTTTGTATGCGCACTTCTTCACAAGGGCGGAGGCGAACTCGAATGACTTTACGCCGAATGACATTCATGCTGTATCCACGTCGTGGAAGGAGCACCTGGAATCTTCCTATGTTGAGACAAGCAAGTTGCTTTTCTCAGCAGTGTATGGATCGGAGCATCTTTTATGGAGTATATCCGATCACCCCTTGAGCATCGAGGTCCCATCACAACGGCACCAAAGTCCTCATGGATTCAAACGATGGGTTTTTTTTGGTCCAAATCTGATGGGTGCAAACGACCAAGGGCTCATCGAGAGCATGCGCTTGATTGAATCCCTCGAGATCATCGGCCGCCGTGCCTTCCCGGGAATGATTTGTGATGTGCGTTTGTCCACCATCGCACTTCGCTTGTTGTTGACGTCCTCGAATGGCAAACATGCGATATCGCATCCCCTTCCATCGTCACATGGGTCCATGTCGGTAAGCGGCGGTTCACCATTCACGCGCTTACCTACTGAAGGTCTCTTCGCACCACTACCCATTGTGGGAAACATCATGGAAACCGACTGGGTGAGCCGTGAGACACACGACTTTGACGCGCAATTCAACTCCTGGCGTCCAAAAGAGCGCGCTAAAGGAGAGTGGATTGAGCTCGTTAAAACGATCGATCCACCATCCGCCGCAAAGCCCGCGTTGCATGTCGAACTCATCATCGGGGCCCAACTAAATGGCCCAACAGATATATTCTTGGTGAGATATATCCTATCCTATCCCCCTTCTGGTAAGATTCATACGTTTCCATTATGTGTAGCATGATCGAGGCGATGCTCTACACTATACTTAAGGTTATACATCCATAAGGGAGTGTGGGGGCAAGCAGAGGTGTGACAGATCTAGTGGCCAACACTTTGAATAGCCAACGATCTGAAATCCACTGCCTTTATGCAGCACAATGTGCGCCGGCATACTCGATGCTTGTGGTCAGGAGCACAACACACGGTCGCTTATACTTTCAAGATATTAGTAAGTGTACTAAGAGGCCCAAGTGGATTATGTATGTGATGACAGGGAGCACGTCAAGCAAACCGTAATAAGAGCACCCCCGCCGTTGAGTATGGAGTGTGCTTGGACGTTGACACCACTCCAAATGGAGACTTAGCTTCGCATCCTATCCCCCTTCTGGTATGATTCATACGTTTCCACATGTCGGCATGATCAAGGCTATGCTCTAAACTATAATTCAGGGTATACATCCTTAGGGTGGGAGGTAGTGGGGAGGGGGGGGGAGGAGGGGTGTACTAACGGGCGGGATGAAGGATGTTGCAAATATGCAGGGTCTGGACGACAAAATCGATGGACGGGCCTTCCAGGAGCAAGGCTTGGTAATGATGCGCTTGAAGCCCGGCACATCGGAAGCTATGCTCCAGGCGGTTAATGCTCGCGACCACAAAGCACCGCTGCGCAACAACTTTTCCCACTTCGTCCTTGGCAAAGGACACAATGAACCAGACTTTTGGGACACGGTGCCATCAACCGAGCGCTTTCTAGAGAAGGTATGCCATGAATCTAATCTGCGAGGGCCCCGAATGCAAGTTAACGAGGTCGGTGCAGGGCCTCAACCAAGGCATAGAATCAGTTGGAACAAGCAGCATCGATGGTTTTTTATTATTCCAAAATTTTCATTGATTCATAGTCATATTCTAAATTACCCTATCAATAAATTGTGATAAAAGAAGGCAGCTATCGATTGATTGTGATCTTAACATTAAACTATCAATTGATCGTAATTCTAGCAAATGCACATCAATTGATTGTGAATTCTACCGAGGCTATATCAATTGATATGATACCCAAAAATTGCTACACCGTGATATTGCAGGCTATGTATTTCAACAATTGCTAATTACTAATCTAATAAGTTGTTAAATGAGAGTGCACGCATCATGATAACGCATGTATGATATTGGTCACAGGGATGTTGTGGAAGGAGTGACACCATTTGGCAACCTGGAGAACATTGAGGTAGAAAGGTGTGAACAACTATCCATGGGTGTATCGGGGATAGGGTTGTCATGTTGAGTGATGGCGATCCATGGGTATGGCACTAGATATATCGCCTTACATCGACAGTGGTAGGTTTGAATACAATGTACACGTAAATGAAGAACATGCCATTGCAACCTAAATACAAGGTCCGAAATTGACATCCGAAGGTTCGTATTGAATGTGAAAGCCTGTGCTAAAAAATGTGGAATATGGTATCCCAGGACACACGAAGAAGAACAGACGACAACTTTCGGGACGGGTATCCGTAGACCATTGTCCCCACGCGCGGAGGACCACGGAGGAAAGCACGCAAGGATGGACCCCGCGAGGATGGACCCTGTGGCTGACCTGAATGAAGAGGCAATTGTGTTTGTTGAG
This sequence comes from Cymbomonas tetramitiformis, assembly GCA_001247695.2. NCBI lineage: Eukaryota > Viridiplantae > Chlorophyta > Pyramimonadophyceae > Pyramimonadales > Pyramimonadaceae > Cymbomonas > Cymbomonas tetramitiformis. The sequence continues at coordinate 3,615 of LGRX02002196.1, forward strand.
ACATACGGAGCGCCAAGGTGCTCGGTACACGGAGTAGGCGGCGACCCAACAGGAAAGTGCAGCGTTTGTGATAGGGCTAATATGCTCGCTGGGCATTGGGGAGAGATAACGATTTGCGGCTCCGACATTGACCGGTTGTACCCTCGGACGTCGGCTCGTGCATATTTGTCTGGTACGTTGATCGATGTATATGCCAAAAAGATGATTGAGGAGGCTACAGTGGCGTTTTGCAACATGAAGAGCGTGGCCATTAAGTGCGAGGCGTTCACATTGATCGTCCCGTTGACTGAGATGCCGCTCGTGAATTGGATCGGGAAGACCGCGAGGGTGACGGTAGGATTTCTGCAAAGCCATATGCCTCTACAAATCTAAAAAAGGCAAGTGTGCAGAAAGCTAACATTGTATTTTTGTGTTATGCTTTCAGAAAACATATTCCGAAGGAGTGGTAGTCCAAGAGGAAGAAACCATGAAGGTATTGTATAAAGGGGCTCAATGTGAGAATTGCAAAGTTCAAAGAGTTTATATGTTTTTGAAGTATACGGAACCACTGAAGATCATTGTTTGACGGCATCTACAAGCAGGTGAAAGAAGTCAGGATGGATGAGCATGGGAAGATGCGTGGAGCGTACAGTTATTTCAATACGTCACAACTGGGAGCAGAGTGGGGAACGCACGATGTGATATTTGTGCCAATCCATGTTTATTTGCATTGGACATTGGGTGTTTTATATCCGAAGGAGCAGAGAGTCGAATACTTCGATTCCTTACATCACCAGCAGCGGAAAACCTTCATGGTGGAATGTTTAAAACGCATTCTTTGTGAGCTAACCAACGCAACTGGGCAAAGGCATAGAGCGAGTCACGTGGACATCGCCGAAGACATGGTGCACTCACGTGATCTTACTAGTAGCCAGCAACGGAATTCTGTTGATTGCGGCGTTTTTTTGTTAGCAAACATGCATGCGATCGCCAACGGGATTCGCCATCAAGAAGTGAAAGAGGAAGACATGAAAGTCCGTAGATTGCACATGATTAGAGAGATGCGCTTAGGTTGGCGGGCGGCAATGTAAGTAAGGCATGTATATAAATGTAAATGTGTGTGGGGCATGCATTATGTTGGGGTAGGATTGTTGGTGTTACACGTAAACACGTGTTTCAGAAATGTGACCGTGGCAAGGAGAGTGTGGGCAAGTCCCCGACTACACAAAGGTATCGGGTTGGCAGCCCAAAGTTTGTGTGGATCCTTCCTTGTGGCGGGCCATGGGCATTCCAAGCAAGGAGGCAACTTTCTCGATTCAATCCTTAGCCACACACCGTGGAAAGCAAGGGGGGTTGATTAGCGGTGTTAAGCGGCAATTATAGGATGAATACCCTTCCAGAGGGTTGTCTACTTGGGAGGAATGCCCGTCACTTGCCTGAGTTCACTTAATAATAGATAAGATGAGTATAGGGCCGGGGGGGAGGAGGGATGGGGGGTGCATGCATAACTTGCAATGAAGTGCCCTGAATTGAAAGTTCATGCCCTGGAATGCAAGTTCAGGGCCTGAAAATGATAGGTCAGGGCCTGAAAATGATAGTTCAAGCCCTGAAAATTCATTTTTAGGGGCTGGAAATCATTTTCAGGCCCTGAAAATGCATTTTCAGGGCTTGAACTGAATTTTCAGGGCCTGAATAAAATACAGCCCCTGAATAAAGTTCAGGGGCTGCATAAAATACAGCTGAATAAAATACAGCCCTGAATAAAATACCCCCTGAATAAAATACAGCCCCTGAATAAAGTACAGCCCCTGAAAAAAGTTCAGCCCCTGAAAAAGTTCAGCCCCCGAATAAAAGTTCAGCCCCTGAATAAAAGTCTCAGCCCTCGAGTTCAGCCCCTGAAAAAAGTTCAGCCCTTGAAAAAGTTCAGCCCCTGAATAAAAGTTCAGCCCTGAATAAAGGTTCAGCCCCTGAATAAAATACACCCCCTGAAAAAAAGTTCAGCCCCTGAATAAAAGTTAAGGGGTAGTATACTACTCCCTGATACTACCCCCTGGGGTAGTATACTACAAACAGCCCCTGAATACAAGTTCAGCCCTTGAAGAAAAGCTCAGCCCCTGAAGACAAAATTCAGCCCCTGAAGACAAAATTCAGCCCCTGAATAAAAGTGAAGTAGAGCGAAAATACAGCCCCTGTATTTTTGTACAGGGGGGAATGAGAATATAATTGCAAGCAGTATAAAAAACGAAGAGTGAAGCAAAAATACAGCCCCTGAACAAAAAAATTCAGGGGCTCCTTAAGAGTGCAAATTGAAAAGTACAGGGGCTGTATTTTTGTAGAAACAAGATATAAATATTTCCGGGGGTATGAGATTTTTTCAAAAATGTATAAAAATCGAAAATACAGGGGCTGAACTGAAATACAGGGGCTGTATTTCAAAAACAGCCCCTGTATTTAAAATACAGCCCCTGTATTTAAAATACAGGGTCAAAAAACAGGGTCAAAAATACAGGGTCAGTTTTCCATCGTAATAACCCCCCAACTCCCGGATGTACTCATCTGAGTGACCGCGGGATCATGTGCGCGACAGTGCTTCGCTTTTTACTTCCCAGCATGCCATGCCATAACGTGGCTGGCGTCGCGGTAAATATACGCGAATGCAGTGGCACTGTCATCGTTAGCGTCTGGCGATCGTGAGATCGAAAATTCGACTGCGTCGCCGGTTGGGATTCGAGCTTTGCTGCTGCTGCTGCTGCTGCTGCTGCTGCTGCTGCTGCTGCTGCTGCTGCTGCTGCTGATTGACTAAGTACTAGGCGCTGTCGATCACAAATATGCGATCTCCACTAGGCGTCGATCTTTTTGGACAGCACGATTAATTACCATGCGATGTTAACATGGATATCGCCATTACATCATATGACCGCAGGATCATGTGCGCGACAGTGCTTCGTTTTTTGCTTCCTAGCATGCCATGCCATAACGCGTGGGTGGCGTCGTGGTACATACACGCGACTGTTGTGGCACTGTCATCGGTAGCGTCTGGCGATCGTGAGATGGAACATTCGACTGTATCGCCCGTTGGGATTCGAGCTTTGCTGCTGCTGATTGACTAAGGTAAGTAAGGTAAGGTAAGGTAAGGTACTAGGCGCTGTCGATCACAAATATGCGATCTCCACTAGGCGTCGATCTTTTTGGACAGCACGGTAATTTCGATTTACGAACATCGCCTCGGCCATGCGATGTTAACATGGATATCGCCATTACATCATCTGACCGCAGGATCATGTGTCGCGATTGTGGTAACTGCAATGCGCAGTGCTTGTGGCAGTGGGGTTGAGGGTGTGTGTATCGCAGGGGCAATGACGTGTGTTGTGTGTGGGTGTGGCGTGTCATGGATACTAAAGGGGCTTAGCTGCGTAGGCGTAGGCAAGGGAAATCTTTAAGTATGGAAGGTCTAGCAATCAATAAGGTAAGCGGGCCACCAAACAGGGAACGGGCACGAGGCTGCGCCTCACACGGGGCAAGTCGAACGGAGTTGAGACGGGAACGTGATACGAAGCAGCTTTGCAAATTCATGACTTCCAAAAAGGGGCTGGACCGGTTTTGACAGCGCATTCCCAGCTGAATTCAAACTTGCGCGTTACAGGGTTGGGGAGCGAGCAACTGGCGCCGGCAGAACGCTGGATATGACCGGCTACTGGTGTGCCGGGAGAGGTCATATCGCGCGGGGGCGAAGAACAACTATTACGTACGCAGCCAGCTGCCCATGAATTCACGCGTATGGAAGTTATGGTCAGCTGCATATTGAGTAAGGCCCAGCACGCGAATTCATGGGGTTGGCTTCGTACGGGGTGTAGACGCAAAACCGGCTGGAGCGCTGCTGACTTCACGTCGTATGGCCAGTTTTGACGCCGGGACGAGTGTCACTCTCGACGTTGAAGGCATCGCGCGGGGAATTCACAGGTGTCTGTGCTTTTGAGACCGTACCTGAGAATTCCCGGTCAAGTGCCGGATAACGACGAGGACGAAAAGGGGGACAGAAGGTGACGCTCACGCGGCTGCGTAGGCGTTGAAAGTCAGGGACATGCGAATGCGCAGCTGCGTCATACACATACACACACATACAACGTGAATTTACATATTAGCCCTATCGCGCCTGTATTTTGAAGTTTGAATTCATGCAGGCGGTCTCCATATTCGGCTCACACGGCCCCTTTCATATGTCCTGCCACGAGTCGCCAGCCGAGAAACGAGATAGAGCGGCAGCACACAAGACGCGACCTTACCCTGATGACAGCGGTCTTAACGGGCTTATACTGCAAGGCGCAGTGCGAATTCGGTTAGTCGTGGGAATTCCTGGCGAACGTTTACGGGCTCGCTGCGGGCTGTTGATAACGTTGGCGTGTGACGGGTTAAGCTGTCCCTGGCTGATACACGCAGTGGGCACGGCGCGGATTCACTCGTGAAGAAGGCAGTAAGGGCAGGTTAGCGAATTTACACTAAAATAGCTGTGTTAGGTAGACGTAGTCGAGAATCAACTGCTAGCAAGGAGCCGTCCAGGTCGGCGACATCCTTCTCATCGAGACCCATACTGGTGATGTCACCAACGACCACCATAGAGTACAGAAGTCCAAGGAGGGGAGCTAGTCGTGACATCTTGGCGCGACCCAGCATAAACAAATGACGAAAGTCGACCACGTGAAGCCGCTCGTTGCGCATATTGCCAAGGAGCCAGAGGATGTACACGTACGGATCTACCTCGTTCACCACATGAGGCGCAAGCTTCACCTCGTCCACCGTCCGACCAGATTCCAGAAAATCTTTGAACTCAGCATCGAATGGCAGGGTAGCCGGGTACGGGAAACTTATGTCGCCCACAAGGTAGAGGATATCACTACGAAGAATCGAACCCTTACTTCCGGTTACTTTCGCTTACTTTTGGTTATAGATGGTTATCGTTTGGTTAATTTTCGCTTATAAATGCCCACAGTGAATATATAAAAGATGGTAGTTGATTATTGGCCCTGAGAGTTATACGCCAGATATAAATAAGGAAAAGTAACCAAACGGAGGTAGGAGGAAGCTTCCTACATGTTACGTGGGTCATATATGCCAGGGATGCGAGACTATAGAAACTAAGTAAAAGTAAGGATTCTATATGAACGGAGGCTTGTGATTGGTTCTAAAGGTAAGGATACGCACACGTGTAGGCACGGGGTACAATGTGTGAATTATAAATATTCCACATGCACACATGGGATTGGTTCGAAGATTAAGCAACTGTCCACGTCAAGGTATGGTTTACTGGAGGTCAACATTAGCATAAAAAATTGCAGATCTAGATCGCGAGATATATGTGTTTTTAGTTGGTGCTTAAGTATGGTTAAGTATGGGAGATTGCGGAACGGTATCGACCATAACTTCTTCATGCCTTAACCACTTGCCTCCCCGAAGTGCATAATATGTTTAGATAGGTTCGGCCAACCTATTTATCAAATAAAAATATTTGAAAACTTTTATGCTAATGTTGACCTCCAGTAAACCATACCTTGACGTGTGGACACGACGATGCAGCCAAGTGTATAAAGATATTTACAAATGCTACGATGTCATTGGTCCGAGATTCAATGAGAGTCACTAGCCAGGGAGGTGGGTCCACTACTATACTACTGTATCTACATACGTATATATGCCCGATTGGCGGTTTCCATCACTACGCACAGACTAGATAGGGGCATCTGACAGCCCGCTTGTTTGCCTGCATGGTGCGATAAGTTGGCCTCCCAGTCGAGTGGTGGCATTGGCAGAGCATTGCCCTTGCCCTTGCCACCTTACAGCATACAAGTAATGATGGAGTCATATGGCGCTTCAGTAGCTGCCAGTACGTACCTCGCGCAGCAGATGCACCACATGGTAGTGGTTACCATTACCATCGGTCGGTTCAAAAAATAACGCCTTCGACCCGATGTACGTGCAAGGCAAAAGCAGTTCCACGGAATCATGCTTGTCGACGACTGTGATCCCCTGCTTCTTGTAATATGCGTCTTCCACCTATCGGTAGGCCAGCATCCTGGCCAGGTGACATATGGGTACTTGGTTGGGGTCGGTGACCAGGTAATAGGCCATAACCTTGGCGTATGGGCGCCCAAAAGGCACCTCCACCCCCATGGGAAGGTCTCCCGACCCATGGTCCAAGATGGACACGTGGTACGACATCCGTTTCACCGCTCGTGTGTACATGGCGGATGTGTACACCTCCCCACCCAGGGACATTCTCACGAACACGGCAGTACTGAAAGGGAGCGGCGTCTCACATTGGGAATGGGCGTCAGGCAGGGCATCCCCGCCCAGCGCAGCTGCCTGAGTCATCTCCACATCCACCGCACACCACGTCGGAGCCTCGGTGTGCATGGACATGAATTTCAGTAGCGTTGCGAACACACCGCCGGATCGTAGGGAGGGCGATACCATTGAGCCGCGGGCCACCCACTTGCCAGCACCCATGAAATAGCAGGCAACCGTGTTGTCCTCGGCACCTGGGTCCCTCAGGGAATTGGCGCCGCGTGGAGCCAGGGAACGCAGAGCGACAGCCAGCTCATGCATTTCGCGTCGGTTTGGGTACTTCCTAATGAACTCCTGCAGCGCCCTCTTCTCGCAGAGGGCGTTCATGATGGCCTGTACAGGCAAGTACTTCACGCCAGACGCCTTCACGATTCCCTTGGCCCGCTGTATTGCACGCTCCACCCACAACGCTCCAGGGCGGCGCCTAAATCCCCCACGTATTGCTCCTGCCTGAACAGGTGCACCGCTGCAAGCCGCATGTTGAACGTCAACATTTTGTCCGGCTCCGTGAGCTCCATAATTTTGGCATGCGCCCACAGATTGTCCTTCGCTGCCTTCTGGGCCTGCATGACATCTGCTTCGTTGTAGGCCTCCCCGGCTACCACACTGCCTCGCACATAATGCAGAACCGCCCGTCGAAGATGTTGCCACGCATCCTCCATCTGGATGTTCCAGTTAAACAAAACCTTTCCGAACACCAGCGGGCTGTAGTACAGAATAAAATTCAAAAAATCCTCCATTGTGTACATTCCTGCACCCCCCCCCCTCTTATATATTAGCACAGAACGTGGACGGATCCTAAACCCAAAATGCACGTTCAACAGGAAAGCATTGTGGCGGTCGGCGACGTTGTCTGCCCCCATACCCACACGGGCTGTTGTTGCCTGATGCAGCAGGTACAACTTGTTATATTATGACAACTTCATCGGCTGGTTACCCTTGCAGTGGTGATGGGGGGTGTCGAACGCACCGAAGTACTTCACCACGTCGTGGTATGGCCGACCAACGTCATGCGGTGGTTGAATGCGCGCGGCCCTCGATTGGAGGAGCTCAAGCAATTTTGGTGGCAAACATAAATGCGGATGGGTGTTGCTTGTCATCCTCCCCAGAAGTAGCTTCAGATAAGCCTTCCCAATACCATAGAACACGCAGTGCCCAAACGGGTGCGCAATTGCCCGCATTGGATCGTAGTACGGGAGGCGCTCCAATGCCCCTCGCCCATGTCTGCCTGTTGCGCATGGCTCCGCCTCGCCTGACTCTGTTTTCCTAACCAGCTCCTGGTGTTTCTTTTTGCTCAGCATCAGTTCTGGGTCGTCCGCAAAAACCTCGGTTTTCCCGTCATCCGTTTCCCACCCGTTGAGCTCCACCGCCTTCGCGTATCCCCGGAAATACATTCCTTTCCCACCAGGGCCCGGGGTTCCCTCAAAAAGGCTGTACGGATCGGCACGATAGCTACCAACTCCCATAAACCTGCCCATGGTGCACCTCATCACCGTGTCTGCGTACACCAATCCGAGCACCACCTTCAATGTGTACGACCTCTTGAGGAAGGCATCGTACACTACGAAAGGATTGGACGCATCCCGCTTCCCGTGCATCAAGTGCAACAACTCATCCTCGAATAGTGACCATAACACCAGCGGATTTTTCTCCTTCTGCCTGGGCCCTTTGGTCATCCACAGATTCTCATGATACTTATCACGCTGCCGCACCTGTTAGTGCACAGCCCCACACAACCCCTGTCACACACCCATGCCTTTTAACAAAGGCATCAGCGGACATCATGCCCTGGACATCGCCTCCCTTTGCACCTTTCACCACGCGACTCGCTTCACGCACTCCTACGAACCTGCGCCTCTCAGAACACATGCGACTGGGAAATATTCGTAACGGCAATGTACCGATATGTGAAGGTCTTCGCTCTTTATCACAGCCACCCCCATAGAATAGCTCCTGCGCGCACCGCCACCCCATACGCTTACTATGGTGGGGCGGCCCTTTCACCCCCAGTATACATCTTGGCACGTTCCCAATTCGACCTAGCTATCGCATGACCCCTGCATGATGATCCATGCTGCGACGCGGTTATCACCCAAGCACCCAACGCAGCCTGCAGAAGATGACGAGGAGGGGAGGTGGGGTGGAGAAGTTACCCGATATCTGAGCTCCATACTTGACAATCGTCTGCCCCTGGAGAAATCACCATGACACGATGCTCCGCATACGCCACGTTTGGGTCGCCTCCTTCAGGTGTGTCCACCAGAATAGGTTCCTCCAACAATGCACCACCAATGTCCACGTGATTGTCGATAGACTTTGCCAACGGGGATGTCCAGAAATCATTCTGGAGTCGGGCGTCACGTCGTGCTCTGGCCTTGCAGAACTCGACATCCCCCATCCACCTTCGAATTGCGTCTTTTATATCAAAGTAGTAGAACCACTCCCGGGGACGCAGCTTCTTCCCAGATGCTGTTTGGGTCACCTCAAACCGTCGCTCATGGCAACGACGGACAACCGCCCCGGCGGAGTCTGTCTGCAAGACCGCTCCGCACTCCTCCTCCTCGTTCCACTTCAGCAGGGTAGAAGTCTTACCGTGGCGGGCCGGCCCGGGGCCGCAGAAGCTCGCTCCGGGCCGAAACGGGCCGAAGGGGCTTTCGCCCCCGGGCCGCACAAAATATGAGCCGGCCAAACTTCGGCCAAAAATATAGGCATTTTATGCCACTTTTTATCAAACCCCCATACTTAATTTTAAAATTTCGCGCCTGCGGCGGGTATTTTTCTTCTTTGACCGTTTTGACCGAAAGCGGGCCAGCGGAAAATATCGTTTGCGGGCCGTAAAGAATTTGGGAAGACTTCTACCCTGCACTTCAGACTGTCCAATTCCCTAGGGAAAGTCCGACACCATTTCGGGCACACGTGCACAGCATGCGCCATATGGCTTTGCACACGAAGATAGGTTCGCATTCGGTGGAGGCTTGTGGGCAGTCGACAACGGTTTGGTCCGCCCAACAGCATGACGATCACATGGAGGAACCGGTCAAATGATGTCTGGGACCATGCCTGTGATATGCGCAATTCCATAAAATAGCACACCGCCTCCCCAAGCTTTATGGTATCATCCCCGGTGTCTCCAATCACGAGTGGCTCGGTTAGCTCAGGGTCCGCGCATGGGTCAACGTCTGGCATCCACTCCATGCCGTCATCTTCAACCTCAAGCATGTCTTGCAACAGGTCTGAGTCGTCCGCGTCCTTCCAGATGTCGTCGTCATTCAGCGCATCCTCCGCTGTCCAGGTGTACGTTTGCAGGGTCTGATTCATTCACAACCCTCCACGCCGTGACAATCATGCGTTATTTCCACTTTTTACCGTGACATCACCAGTAGTGTCGCAAGCGTTATATGCACACCACGCAACTGCATACTGTACATGAGTGCAGGCCCAAAATAGGTTTGAAGGGATTCCGTTACCTCATTCAAGTAAGTTTTCATGAGGTTTGCTTCCTCCGCACGATTCTCGAACGCCTCGAGCAACAGCTTACGGTCTTCGTCCAGTTCATCGTCGCTCTCGTCCTGATCTAACGCCAACTTGCCTAAATCAAACCGTAGGTCCTTAGGTAGTTCGTCATCGCTGTCGTCGTGGACGCCCTGGTCGTCGTGAGGTACTGCCGATAAGGGGGGTGGGGATGCTGGTTCACTCTCGCCGTCCTCATCGTTTTCAACTGCTTCCTCGTCAATGCAGCAGCCTGCCGTAGCTGGTTCACCCTCGCCGTCCTCATCGCTTTCAACTGCTTCCTCGTCAATGCAGCAGCCTGCCGTAGCAGGGTCAGGCTTCTTTCTTACCCGTCCTCTCCTATCCACCCGACCTCCCGCCTTCCATATCCATAGCGCAATACTTCTCACGTCAGCGTTCTCCGCAGGTGTTGATCGCCCGCCCCAGTCCTGGTGTCCTCTGTATCTGCGTAATGTCGCTCGCAGACCTTTTTTCGTATGAAAAGCCTCCATGGCGATTTTTTCCAGGCTCTCTGTAGGCAGTACGCCCATCGTGCTCGTTCCCTGCGCCAGTACCAGCAACACCTTGCGTTAGCTTCCACACAGCGAACGGGTTGCCCCGAACGGGGGAGCACCTATTGACAAAAAACAAACGTTTACCAGGCGGGTGATGCAAGCACAAATGGCCTGCCCGCACTGCCGCCCTTGCGTTAGCTTCCGGCTTCTCGCACAGAGAATGGGTTGACCCGATCGGGGGAACACCTATTAACAAGCCAACCGTTATCCAGTCGGGAGATGCAGGCAGAAATGGCCATCACGCACATACAAGACTCTCCCCGCACAAATGCCAGGGCAAGGCGCGCGATAGTTACGCAGCCAGGAGGGGGATGCGTGGCCGATGAGTACGTACTCAGGTGTTCCATGCTACACGCCATGCTTTACTCGTTAAGTCCTACAGTCTGTGCCACTTTCTACACGGCTTCAGTGCTATTAAGTGAGCATGTGTTGCACGTGTGACATCGGCTCTCAGAACTGGCCGATGAGTACGCCCCATAGAGACACGCACATGGAAGAAGGTGGCGCCGTTAGAATATAATTACACGTTACGTGCTCAGGTGTTACATGCTACTCGTTATGCTTTACTGGTTTAGTCCTACAGTCTGTGCCACCTCCTACACGGAGTAAGTGCTATTAAGTGGGCATGTGTTGTTGCACGTGTGCCATCGGCTATCAGAACTGCTGCACTCTGCATCGTCTTCCGTCAATCAGCGCTCCCAGAACGGTGTCCGGCGTAGCGGCTTTGGACGCGGATCATTGAAGTTGCCTCGGTACTCTTCTGGCTTCAATGCGACGCCATGTGCATTGGGCCCTGCTTTCCAGAACACCTGGTAGTCCTCGGTGATGGATAAATCCGGGAGGCGCACAAATTTCATGGCCACCAGGGTGTCAAAATCAAATGCCTCCACTGAGAAGTCACTGTGGAAAATTGAATAGTCCATAGCTGCACGCGCAGGCTGGTCGTCGTAATCTTCGTCCACGCCAATGCAGTGGCAGCGCATAACCTCCGGGTGTCCCAGGGCGCGCCACTCAAGGGGGGTGTCGTGCTCAAAGCATTCCTTACCGATCATCACCACGAGCTCCCGCTCCGTGCGTGCCTCCCTCGTCCTCTTGTACGGCAGCGTACTCCTCACCAAATGCGTCATGCGACCACTCTTCGAGCTCTTCCACCCCGGCGGCGGTCAGCTCCGTCATCCGCTGCTGCTTGCGCATGGCAGGTGTGAGGTGAGTGCGGGCTGCGAGCGCCTTACGCCCGGTCTGCAGGACGTGGATCATGTGCGGCGAAGGTTCGGCCATGCTCTTCTTCGTGCGTGTGGTGCGCCTGGCCCTCGGCTCCCGGGGTTCCCCGACCGCCGCCCCAGCTGCGGGGTATGTGGCCTTGAAAGCTGCGCGCACGGCTTCACTCCGCGCAGCTCGTTTTTTAATGTCCTTCGTCCATCGATTCTTGAGGCGCTCCACGGCTTTGACCTCGTCATTCATTTTGTGCACAACGAAAAGATTCTCAAATTCAGACAGGAGCACAGTTTCAAATAATTCATGGTCCATGATGACCCGTTTCCGCGTCTCCTGGTGTACTCGTGTAATGTGCTGGATGAGCACATTCTCTGGCAACTGCAGCACTTGCGGAAGTAGGCGTTGCACGGTGCGTTCCAAGTCCTCCAGGAAACAAGGCTTGCCGTTGGCGAACAGTTCACACAATTTCCTCTTATTTGCTGCTCGGCCCAATGCCCAATCCCATTTTGTATATCAGTGGTGCACTTCCGGGAACCACATACAAGGAAAGTCCGGATCATCAGGCATCCTTGCAGACCGGCAGAGGGCCAATCTGTGGTGTGACCGCACCTTTCAAGAGTGCATCCCTTCGTCGTGCGTATGCTGCGTGGGCTCTGGTTGTAGGGCTGGTGACGGGGGTTTTTGTTCCCGCCACTGCTGCTGTGGGTGTCCCAGTAGTTGCATCCGCCGAGTCAGCCGCCGGAATGTGGGCCAGCTCAACGGTCTCCCTTGGAACCGGGGCCGAGAAGGTCCATTCCTGCCTGAGCGCGTGCGCCTGCTTCAGCCTGTCGGCTGCTCGCCGTCCCAGCACTCCTCCCGTCGGTACAGGGGTTGCATAGGTATAGACAACGAACCCTAGATCGGTTGCCAGCAGGGTGTGCGCAGAAATACATGAACTACAAGCACCTACGCCTAGACCGTGCAATGAGTTTTGGATAGCCCGTACCTTGCTCGCTACCTGCAGCATGGGTGCCGCCCCCTTTGGCAACTTTCCTCCTTATCATCTCCAGAAATCTCCCGTCATTTTCCTTAAGTAGCCTCAGTACCTCCTGTATGGTTGTTGACCCCGGGAGGGTTTCTTCCAGCTCCTCGAGTGCCAGGTCTACTTGGTACATATTCAACTTTCCATCTTCTTTAAATATCCCCTGCGTAACGGAGTTCCTAGGGTACTGCCCTTCCGTTCCCCTGGCCGAATGTGTTAGTCCCCCAATATGGGAGGGCTGTTGTGGTGCTACGGCTTCCTTTCGCATATTCTTCACTTTCACTGTTTCCTTCTGGTTGGGTCCTGTGTCAAGGGCTTCCTCGTGTGCTGCCACTGTTTCCTCCTCCGTTGTTTTCGCCCCCTCGCTGAAGTACTTTGGTGTTGTTCTGTGTTGCGGGCTTTCCATTACTTCTCGTGCCTTCTGCGGTTGTTCACCCAGCATGCTTAGCGCATCTAGTGTTACGTGCATAGCCATTATTTGAGCCCCTTCCATCTTTGCTGTGCTCCGACTTTCGCCTGTTACGCGGCGCATCTCACCGTGTCTCTGCATCCACCTATTTTGGTTCCTGCCCTTTGTTGCCTGCCTTACCGCCTGCTTGCATCTGACTAGTTGTGGCCTGTCGCGTTTGGTACGTTATACCCACCTGCATGTTTTCCCCATCATGTGTTCTCTCCAGTACCTTCTTCCTCGTTTGTATGCATACGCATGTTCCCGTCGGTTTGCCCTTAGGAAGTATGTGAAGCTTCTCCTGAAGCTCACCCTTTGTTCCTCTTCTTCTTCTGTGACGAACCACCTAGGGCCCCTTGTGAACCCTTGCGGTTTTGTTCCTTGGTTTTGATTATCCTACCTCCGTGGTGGCCCTTCCTCCCCACCCGCGCTTGTTTTAGTTTCCTGTCGGAGTGTTTCTACTTTTGCCATGCTCTTCTTCTGTGTACCATGTTTAATATGTTTCCTTTCCAGTGTTCCGTTGCGCACATTTGTTTCCGCCCCTTTGTTAGTCTCCTTGCGTTCTTTTACCTTTACTTTTTGTGTTGGCTTTTGGCCCAACCTTTTTAGTCCGCCCATATTACTCCTTATTAGGCCCGTAATCATAGCGCACATTGCAAGTGTCACCTTGTCCATTACGGCTTTGTCGTGGGTATGGACCGTCTTTCGCCAACTTTTTCCACGTGAACTACTTGTGTCTCGCTCGTTTCGCCAGTTCTTATGTACCCCATGCTTTACAGTATGTCGTTTTCCTTGTTACGCGTTACATGTGTGTGTGGTCTTCCCTCGTTGTCCTCGCTGCATATTTGGGTTTCGTACCATTTCAAATATCGTTGTGTACATCCGTTGAGTGTCTCTTTAAGATATTTCATCCTGGGTTTCGTTTTCGCAAAACTTCGGTTTTTCACGAATTGCTTCCAGCACAATTCGCTTGAGGTCCAAGGTTGTCCATTTGTTCTTATTTTCATTTTCCCCTCTCGTTTCAACATATGCAAGCATCGTGCAGAGTATTTTTGCCTAGCTTTGCTCTTGTGTGCCCCTGTTCCTCTGTTTTCTTTTAGGCATGTCCCCTCGGGGTTAGGGTTTCCCCTTATCGTCACAAATATAGTCGTATAATTGGTTTTGTTTGTCCGTTTTCTTTTCCGTATGCCTTGTGGGTCGTTTCTATCGCCGGTATCCTTCTTATTGCTCCAATTGACACACTCTTCTCTCTTCGTGTTACCTTCCTTGTTACGCGTTACACATGTGTGCAGCCTCCCCGTGCTAACCTTGCTGCATTTTTGGGCCTCGCCCCTTTTCCTATATTGTTGTGTGCCCCCCTGGGGTACCCCCTTAAAATATTTCGTCCCGGGGTCCGTTTTTGCAAAATTTCGATTTTTTACGAATTGTTCCCAGCACAATTCGCTTAATGTCCAATGTCGTCCATTCGTACTTATTTTCATTTCCCTCCCGCATCTCACCATTTGCAAGCATTGTGCAAAATATTTCTGTCCAGTTTTGCCCTTATGTGCTCCTATTCCCCCTTCACCCTGTAGGTATGCCTCCTCAGGGTTAGGGTTTCTTCTCATTTTCTTGTATACAGCCGTGCAGTTTGTTTTAATCAGCTCCTTACTTTTCAGTGTGCCTTGTGGGTTATTTTCATGACCAGTATTCCTTGTGTTCCGCCAGTGTTCACGTGTTCCTCCTTCCGTATTGCCCCCCTTGTTACGCGTTACATATGCCTGCAGCCTCCTCCCATTCTCCTCACGGCATATCTGAGCTCCGATTTTCTCAATATTTAGTTGTGTATGTCCTTTGAGTGTCCCCTCAAAATATTTATTCGTTTGAGTTGTTTTTACGAAACTTCGTATTTTAACGTAGAGCTCCTGGAGCAATTCGTTAAATACCGAAGGTTGCCAGTTCCTTCTGAAAACTTGCATATTGTCTGTCCATTTATAATATAGGCCTCCCAAGAGTTTTCCTATCGAGCCGCTCGTTGCTATTCCCCTCGGGACCCTTTTGGTGTTCGGTTTGCTCAGGGTGGCCTTAGGGTTTCCCTCATTTCCTAGTGTGTCTAGAAGGCTTACTGTTTTACTGTCAGTTTTGTTATTTATCATTCTGTGTATCTGTTTACATATTTGTCTTATGCATATTTCCTCGATTTGTGTCGTGTTATATGTGCCTCTTGTATTACTTATTCCCTTTTTGCTTCCTTTCAGTTTACAATCAGTAGTTATTTGTAGCATGGAGCAACGGTGGTAGCTCTGGACAGGGCAGGGTTCTCTCAGCACACTCCTGTTACTTATTACATATTTGTAAATATGTGTCAGGCTAGATGGGCTGCTAGACAGGCAGGCAGTGCCTAGTGCACGGCTATTTAAGAGACTAGCTCGATCGAGCTCGAAGCAGTGCGCTTCTTTTTCACCATATTTTTCCCAGTTCTTCCTCCCTTGCTGCCGTGCTGTTCTCTTAGTTTCTGCTCGATCTCGCCACCTTGGCACGGCTGGCCGCCTGCGATCAGCTCTCCTTTTTGTTAGCCCTTTGGTTGCTACGATGGAAACTCTTTTGTGGGTGATGTTCTGGGCAGATTCAGGCAGTGGGTGCCCCCCTTGCACCCCCTGATTTTTTGAGGTGCCACTGTGGGTTGCACAGTTGATGTCTACGGTGGATTTCCAGTCAGGGAGATGTGTGGGCTGTACCTTTTCTTTCTCTTTTTTTTGCTGGGACTTCACGATGGCAGCGATCTTCTTTTCCAGGTCTTGCTTCTCTCTGTCAAGCATATTGGTGTCACTGTCACTTCCCGGCGTCTCGATGCGTTGTTTGGACCTCTTCCTGATGTGGAAGCCCTCCTTTGATGGGGGAGACTTCGGCTGCTGCCCCGTGTTGAGCTTCACAAGATTTTCGACCATCTTTTGCTGGAGTTCCAGCTGGAGCTCACTGAAGCCCTTCAACTTCTCGGTGAGGTCGATGACCCCGTCGCCCACCCTCTCAACACTCTTGACCGTGTCCTCAAAGCCCTTGATCGTCGCCGTCTCCAGCCTCTCCACCACCTCCCGTAGAGCCCTGATTTCCTCCTCGGTCTTGCTGTCGGTTTTTGCCACACTGGCAAAAGATGCCAGCCTGCTTTCCAGCGCTTGCACCACGTCGTCCGCTGATTGTGCGCTGGGTTGTACGGTGCCTCCGCTGCCGCCTTCACCCGTACCTTTTTGCATATTTTCCAGTTCGAGAGAAGTCAGAGTGCTGGCACTCGAAGCGCATACCGAGGTGCTCTACCTTGATGTTGAACCTCTTCTCCGGCTGCCCCCCTATCCAGCTGTAGGCCTTCTCACTGGCCACTGCGGAGAATATCTATCCCCTCTTTAGCTGTCTGACTCGCAGGTATGATGTCGGTACTGAGTCGTCAGTAGCCGGCTTCGTGTATGATGGCGGCCATGGCAGCAGGTGTTGGTCCTCTCCCAGCTCGTTGGTGAGACGCTCGTTGATGGAGTTGACCAGAAAGTCTGCGTCGAACTCGTAGCTGATGCTTCGGTCGTAGTCAACGATGACCACCTCGGTCGCAAACAGGTGTTGGGTTGCCCTGTTGGTCGGGATTCTCTGGGCCCCGTACTCCGTGAGACTCGGTATCTTGATGGCACCCGTTTCGAGCTGCTGCGCTGCCTGCTCGCTGGCTGCAACAAGTCTGAGATTGTTCAGTTCAGTTGCCGCGGGAACTGAGTCTTCCCAGAAGCCCTTCATGGCCGCCTCTATGATCCCCATACTTACCAGCTCGTTCTCAAGCGACTGCAGCGTCCTGCCTTTGAGTTCTGAACTTGTGATGCACAACTGCCTCTCCTCAGCCCCTCCACGGTCCCCCCCGCCAGCTATCCTCACTCTTGGGATCGCCCTTTCGCTGTCCGCAATATTGTCAGCCCCGAGCTTCCCGCAATAGATGGGCAGGTGCGCGAGAGTGGTGGACATAACTGTCGCCGCATACTCAGGTTTGACGAAGGTTAGGCGGATTGCGGCCACGTTGTCCCCCACCCACCTTATTCTGGGCGGACTTTCTTGAGAGATCACCATAGACCCCTCACCGAGCTGATGGAAGTGTCTTGTAACAAACGCCGGCTTCTCATGGTACCGCGCCGGGTTTGTCCAGCTGGTGACACACGTGACAGAGATGACAAGTATGACAGGCTTCGCGTAAGATGACTGCCCGAGAGGTGCAGACCTGCCAGAGAAGATATGGTCATTATCGGGTGACCAAGAAATGATAAGATGCAGATGACAGTGACTACTCTGCCACTGACGTGTCAGTCAAAATGTGGTGAACGGTAACATTGTTAGAGCTGGCATGGAATAATGACTTTCCATTGGCCAGATGAAGATTTAAGGGCTAGAACCCGTTACAGTTTTGGGAAATGTGACAGAGCATTGAGATATAAGTAAGCTCTGACTGTAGGTCAGGCTAGTGGACTCATTATTGTTTTGCTTCGCAAGTACTAGGTAGCTGTTCGCGTGCCAGTGCTAGAGTGCTAAAACAGTTCTGCTCACAGCTTTGTACAATAATTCGTACTTTGTGGTTATTATACCGATCTTTTATGAATATATTTTACTGCTGTTTTTATTCTTTTTCAAAACAATAATGTCCTGCGCGGAGCGGCTTTTTATTTCAAGTGTTAATTCGGAAGTAAAGACCCTTTGGCGATAAGTCAGCAGCAGTTTGTGAGAGCGGATTCGGAAGTCAGGCGACTCCAGGGGCACCCAAGGTGCACTGGCGGACCCTTCTTCTTCCCTAGACTTGGTGATACTTGCACGGAAAAAGGTCACCAGTGGCGGCGGCAGCGGATCAGCACTGAATTTACTGGTTAATGAGTAGCTTTCTCTTATCTTGCGATATGCTCAGCTTCACCACCTTGTCTCACAGTGAATCCAGGGGCACCCATGGTGCACTGGCCTAACTGCAGGCAGGTTTTCTTCATTAAGGAGTTAATCAGCACGGCATCAGCGTGGGCGGCGGCAGCTACAGAGCGGATCAGCGATGAATGACCACCTTGATGAGCTATTTTCCAGTGGTCCCTCCAGTTGACCACCTTGTCTGAGGTGAATCCAGGGACACCCCTGGTGTACTGGCCTAACTGAAAGGCAAGTGTGCGACCTGGGAGCTAATTAGCGGCGGCATCTGCTTGGGCCTACTAATCAAAAGCGGATCAGCAGTGAGTTGTTACCTTTATGAGTGGGCTTGCACCCTACGGTTTCTCTGGTAGCCCCAACCTGTCTGACGGTGAATCCAGGGACACCCCTGGTGTACTGGCCTAAGCCTGAAGCAGGAGTGGGTTTACCAGAGGATTAGCAGCGACATCAGCCCTGAAGGCGAAGAGTGAATAGACTTCATACATACTATCTACTTGTTTGGCAGAGGTCTCTAGTGGATTCAGACTTGATTTGAGTACTGGCTCAGCCTGGAGTGCTGTTGGTTATTTTGGTATTTTTGGGCTCTTTAGCATGATGTGTGCGAGAATTCTCTTATCACTCCTACAGTACTTGACAACCGGTGAGGCCCTTATGACAACAGTGACCTTCTTAATGAGCAGTACGAATGAGTACCTCATGCGAGACGACCGCAAGTTCACGCAGTTGCTGTGGGGGACCAAGAGCGTCGCCGCTCCGTGGGTACTAGCTGTGGGAGGACTGCTCCTCACAAGGCACTGTAAGTACTGATGGGAGTCTTATATGGACTGCATATAATGACTAACTGCCTAGGTACTGCTAGGTCAGCTCTTTAGACATAGGACTGCTATGTCTAGACTTACTACATATACTTGCATGTAAGAATTAGGTATTATATTTGACTTTTGCCATGCGGCTGTTTTTACTCTAGAAATCTCAACTGTTTCTTTGGCCTTGGCCATTACTTATTCACTCAGCTCTCTGAGGTAATCCTAGTCAGCATGGCCAAGTCTCATCAACCTATCATATGCTTGTACTACATTATCATGCAGTATGATGTGCCAGTATTCTACATGTCACATTATTACACAGTACAGTGGTACTGTGTACTCCCATATAAGGGGGTCTCTTCCTCAACAGGGGTCTCGGGCGCTAATGCTGTAAGGCGCGTATGACACTTCTGGCATGTATGACATTGCTGAGTCATCCGCGCATGACACCGTGTGTTGTCCTAGCACAACTCCCCCCCCCTTCAGGTGGGAAGCGTCCTCGCTTGTGCTTAGATGCACAGTCGTTAGGCTGATTCGGAGCCCATGGTGTCCCACTCGCTGTCGTCGGACATCACTGGTGGCGGCGTAGTGCTGTACTCCGGCATCAAGGTCACCGGCTCCTCGTCAGCTTCTTCCGGATTAGCGCAGACTCTTTCATCGTTGAGATCTGTCTCATTTTCATCTCTCCAAAGCAGCTCCGCTAGGTATTCACACACCGCTGCGATTGCCCCCACGGGTTGTTCCACCGGTAGAGAGCTGAATAATTGTTTAAGCAAGGCTGCGGGGATGCCATACACGTGCCATCCAGCTCCCATGCCTGGTCTAGGGTCGCCCGACTCTCTGCTGGCGGAGCCGCTCTGCGCCATCTTCTCGTGCCGCCCATAACGGCGTTTGAAGTCGCAGGGGTTTTCGGGGTCGCAAGACTTCAGGGTGGTGATAGGCGCGTTGGTCCAGAAGTGGGTGGGTTTCTTGTAGGGCATACCATACTTACAATACGTAGCCAGATGCGGAGGTGGCAACCCTTGCATGCATCGGCGAGTGTGTAACCCATGAGGAGCTCGGCCACGCGGGTTCTCGATGAAGTAGAAGCTCGGCTGGAGGTACTTGATGATCTCCAGCGTTCTCCGCACTTGCCTGTCAGCACCACGCAAGTTTCGTATCCCTACCGTTTTGGCTTGGCTATACTCCGTGCATGGAGGGCTCGCCCAAATGACGTCAAAGTGCTTGGGCGAGAACTGCCGATAGTCCCAGTGCAGGATGTTTTCGCAGTGAGTGGGCTTCCATCGGTTCTGGATGTCCACCGAGACTACCTCACACCCAGGAAATTGCTTGCTGAACTGTCGTTCGACGGAGCCTGTGCCACAAAACAACACCAAGATCCGTATTGGGCGTCGAGACGGCTGTAGGCGTGCCGCTCCTCGACCAGGTCCTTGGGATGGCATGAAACTAGTGGACGACACCGTCGCGAATGTTCCCACCTCGTCGTCGGCTCGTTCTTCCGGGATCCACGCCATTCCGTCCGCCTGTAACTCTTCAGGATCCGTCAACCATACCGCTCTTGCTGACTCCTCGCGTTTGCGAGTGACTCTACTCTTTTCACGTTCTTGCCTCTTGGCCTCGACCTTCTCGAACTCCTGAAGAGCGCGGTTAGGTATCCCTTTTCGGCCAACTCCATCGAACTCGAGGTCCTCGCGAGTTTTCCATTCATTCTCGGAGCGCGGCATACCTACCCATTTGACCATGTACTCCGTCCATGTCCGCCCGCTACGTCTCCTCGTGCGTGACCTCTCAATGCACTCCACCGCCATCTCCTTACGACCGCTCACGTCCACAGGGGGAGGCGGAATCTCCGCACTCCTGTCCGCGAACTTGTCCTGGCCCGACTCCATTGGGGTGAGTCTATCCACGGTGAAGACGTCGTGCACCTTCCACTGTGGTGGTAGCTTCAGGCGGTAAGCCGCGGGGGCCCCTCGGTCCTCGGGGGCGAGCTCCATCTGCCGGTCACTGTGGAAGGCCTCCAGCACCTCCATCGGGCCCAGGCGCTTCTTCAGCAACTTCTTGTGTGGGCCCCGATCCCCGGGCTGGGTGAGATGCGTGGCGTCCACCCACACCATGTCACCTATCGCGTACCGGCGAGCGCGATGGCGAGCGTCATACTGGGCCACTTGCTGCTGCTGAGCCACCAGCAACCTATCGCGAGCAGTCTGCAACTGCTGAACAAACTGCCGGGCGGTCTCGTGGGCCGTGCCTTTCTTCACGACGTCCCCTCTCCCCCCCTTGGCGCGGCCCCTACGAGAGGCCAACGCAGCTTCTACGAAGAAGTCGAGCTGCGACGCTGGGGCATGCCCATAGCAAAGCTCGAAGGGTGTGAATCCAGTAACCGCGGACCTGGAGTCGTTAATGGCGTACTCCACCGGGGTGCACCACAAATCCCAGTCTGTCTGGTTTGCGTCAACGTAGGCGCGCAACATGCGCTCCACCGTGTGGTTTGTGTGCTCCGCTTGACCGTCCCCTTGTGGATGGTACGGCGTAGTGGAGGCCACCTGCACCCCCATAAGGCGATGCAACTCCATATGAAAGGCGTCACGGAAGCGAGAGTCCCTGTCACAAACGATCTTCATGGGAGCACCGTGCAGTCGCCAAACATGGTCGAAGTACATTCGTGCCACTTGCTCAGCGGAACTGTCAGAGTACAGCATGGGGACCACGTGCACCATCTTGGACAACTTGTCCGTGAACGTGGCGAAGGCGTCGTAGCCCCGCTCCGTGCGCGGCAGACCTGTGACGAAGTCAATGCTCACCACCTGCCACAGCCTGACCGGGACCTGGAGGGGGTTCAGCTGGCCATCCGGATAGCTGTTCCTCGGGCGGGTCTGCTGGCATATCAAGCACGAGCGGGTCCAGTCGGTGACGTCTTTGTTCATGCGGGGCCACCAGAACCGCCGCACTATCCGAGCGAGAGTCTTATCTCGCCCGGTGTGTCCCGCCGCGGGAGACTCGTGCGCTTCACGCATGACTATCTCCCGAAGGGGAGAGTCGGACGACAACACCAGCTGGTAGCGTCCCTCCGCGATGCGCCAGATCATGTCGTCAACCATACGGAAGGTGTCCGTGCGCTGGTGCGGGGCGGCTAAAAGCTCTTCCTTTAACATCGTGAGGTAAGGGCTACGTTCGTACTCCGCGCGTAGTGCTTTCACGAACTGGCATGCCTTCAGTGGTCCTTTGGTTGCGCGTGCCTTGGCCGCTGGCCCTGACGTGACCATAGGCTCGCTTGCACCTTGAGCGGCGGGCGCACGGGCACTCTTCGCTCGAGGCCGAGTCCGGCTGGCCGCTGGCGCCCACACCAGCAGCACGGGCCACCGCAGCGCTGGTCGGCCTCCATCTGGTGACTCAAACAAGCATGTAGGGTGACCCTTGGCATCCTTGAGGTCGAACACCTTGACCACGTGCAGGCCGTACTTGGGCTGGATAAGGGTGCGCCAGGACGCGTCATAGTCCGGCAGTAGGAACATCGCCGACGTGTTTTCTGGGTCGGCGCGCCACTCAGCCATAAAGTGGCGTAGGATCCTCTCAATGAGGTTGCTATCCTTGGTGTAGGGGGGGTTGCACCAGACGTGCTTTCCCCGCCATTGCTGCTTGAGGCACTCCGTCCAATAGGTGTCCACCTGGCGGTTGACGCCCATGGAGTCACAACACGCGTCCACGTCGAACGGGCCGTACTGCGCTGAGATCTCTTCGAACTTCTCCTTCACCAGTTTCCAGTCCTGCCGGTCTACCACGTTATCGTAGTGGGAGCTTGACGCGGGAGGGGAACTTTGTTTGCTGGGAGGGGAAGGACTAAGGGGAGTTGAGGGGGCTGGAGAGGGGGCTTGCTCCGGTTGCGAGCGAGAGCGAGTAGTGACGCCCGCAAGGGTGGCTTCATGCAAGGCGCGCTCCGCGGTGTGCAACGTCTCAGCTGCGTCTTCCCACAGGTCGGGGGTTTCCACCCAGGTGAGCCCATTCAGATGAGTGAGCTCCCCAACGACCAACGGAGGGCTGACCGGAGGTACAGACTCGTCTTCAGAGTCGGAGTAATCAAACGTGGAGTCGAGCACCGAGATGGGGTCTTCAAGGATCTTGACTTTAGCGGGCTCCTCGGACGGCTCTTCGTCGGTGTCGTCCTCGTCGATTGCACCGAATACTGAGGTGGGATCGGCGGGGGTTGAGCTCTCAGCCGGCTCCCTTGGCACACTCTGACGAGGCTCGTCTGTATCCCGGTCGACCACGCCCTTCTCCTTGAGCCCCTCCCTGGCGGATGACTGCTTGTAGTCTGGTCGTCTGGATTGGGCGTCCGGAACTACTAGGCATCGGCCAGGTACGTGCTCCATTTGGTGCACGCCCACTTCCACCAAGTCTTCATACCAGCGTGCCTGGCGTCGACTCAGCTCCCGAGCCGGTGCGAAGAGCCACTGCAAGGGTTTGTGGTCACCCATGAGTTTGAAGTCGGTGAATATAAGGTAATGCCTCCACGTCACTGTGGTGCAGTGGTGGATGGCGCACAACTCCCGCTCCCCAGCGTGGTAGTTCTGCTCGGCCGAGGAGAATTGCCTGCTCTCGAAGGCCAACGGCTGAAGACCTCGTCCCAGGTCTTGCATCAGCACGCCTCCTAGTGCGACCGCACTCGCGTCGGTCTGCACGCAAAATGGGCGAGACCCATCGGCTGCTGAGCGCTGGTCCGGTAGGGCGAGGATTGGTGCTGAAATCAATGCTGACTTCAATCGTTGGAAGGCTTCTTTCTCCTCCTTGCCCCAAGTCCATGGCACTCCCATCTTCGTGAGGCGAGTGAGAGGGTGGGCAATGTGAGCGAAGGACTGGATGTACCGCCGGTAAAAGCCACACATTCCAAGGAATTGGCGCACGTGGGTGACAGTCTCGAGCTCCGGCCAGTCGCGAACTGAGGCAACTTTGTCGCGTTGGGGGCGACAACCTTCCTTACTGCACACATGGCCAAGGAAGCGTACTGCTCGCATGCACAACTTCAACTTGCTTCGCTTGAGGTATACTTTGTGCTGGCGACAGGCAGCTAATACAGCTCGTACATGGCCGACATGCTGCTCAGGTGTGTCACTGAAAATCATGATGTCGTCCACGAACACTCTGCAGAAGGGTAGGTGTCCGAGGTACTGCGTCATCATTCTTTGCCACGTGCTCGGTGAGTTGCTCAGTCCCATAGGCATGACCAGCCACTCGTAAGCTCCGAAGTGGGTGGTCATGGCTGTCTTCTCGATGTCCTCCTGTTCCATGGGAACTTGCCAGAATCCCCACAAGGCGTCTGCGGTGGAGAAGACGGTTGCTCCTTGTAGGTCATCGAGGAGGGTTTGTACGTCAGGAAGAGGGTACTTGTCCTTGACCGTGATCTCATTTATCGACCTGTAGTCGATAACCAAGCGCAACTCCTTAGGGTTGCTCGGCTTCGGCACCATAAGTACCGGACAACCCCAGGGAGACGCCGATGGACGGATGTACCCCTTGGCCAACAGCTCGTCAAGTTGTGCACGAAGTTGCCGAAGCTCCTCTTGCGACAACTTGTAGTTACGCCGATGTAGCGGCTGTCCACTCCAGTCGGATCGCAAGCGAATGTTGTTCTTGTAGTCGCGGCTTTGGACGGAGTCAGGCAGCTCCGTACATATGACGTCCCTGAACTCCTCCTCAAGGTCGCGCAGCTGTTGCCATATCTCCGGGGACACTGTCTCGTCAATCTCGTCCGGCTCCTCCGCTTCCATGGCATGGGGCTTGGGCGGCGGTGACGGTGGTTCCTCGGCCACTGGAGCGGCCTGCTCTTGAGATAAACCTTCAGTATGGGGCTTCTCGTCGCTCCAGCGCACACGCTTGCGTCGCGGCCGACGTTCGCGGAGTAAGCGCCTTCCCTGCTCCAGCGCGGCTGCGGCTTCGGCATGCCAGGTGGGTGGTTTCCCTTGCGCGTGGTCGTCGATTGCCTGGGCACGTACGTGCTCGGGTAATAAAGCAAATGCTCCCAAAGCTTCCCGCTTGCTCTGGAAGAACCCCAGGTGTAGGTTGTTGGATGGCGCATTGTCCGCCGGGGGGCCAACAGCACCCTCCAGCGCGACCACGTCAAAGTTTTGTGGGCGGGTGGACTCCACTGTTGCGTACACCTTATCCAAGTGGTCCTCGTCACTGGTGTCTGGGCTGGGCCGCACAGATTCCCGGAGGAGTAGAGCGTCCTCGGCTTCGGAGTCAGTGTCTGACGCGGACATCAGCGCAGGCGCGTCCGTCTCACCCAGATCCGCTTGGGAGGAGTCCATGGCGCCCGCGACTTGGGTGTCTTGCTGCTCAGAGCTAGACGTGGCGCGACGCTCGGACGAAGCGTCCTTGGGCTTGGCGTTGGTCTCGGCGTCGGTCTCTTCGTTACAGGCGACCGCCCCGAAGGTGCCGTCGGGTGCTAGGTACACCACGAAGGCACACTCATCCTTAGATTGGAGGGCTCGAAGGTCCTTGCGTACCCTTTTGGGGTCCAACAAGACTCCTTGTACCAGCGCCATGGCCTTATCCTTGGGTCTTGAGGGGTCTGGCGTTCCCGGAGAGCAGCCTGTAATGACCACTCTCTTGCTTCCAGAACCAAACCGGATGGAACCCCATCGGGAGTAATCCAAGGTGACTGGGGAGTGGGAGGCTAGCCAAGGTCCTCCAAGGATAATATCCACGCAAAGATCAATGGGCATCACTCTGAGCTCCAATTGCTTGACGTACAACCCCTTGGTGGTCTCTGCTTGCAGTCGAGGGCGGACGCACGTGTTTACATCGTACGACGCGCCGTCAGCTACTCGCACTCGCATGGGGTTTTCGTGAGGTCGAGGCGTCAGGGAGGGAATGCTGCGTACAGTCTTGTCCGAGATAATGTTGGTGGAGCACCCACTGTCCACCAGCACCTTTACGCGACGACCGTTCACGTACGCCCAGAACAACAACAAGGTGGGGGCCTTGGAATTGTTGATCTGTCGAGGTGGCGCTCGCGATGTTGATACCGCCGCCAAGAGATCACTCCAGCCAGGGCTCATGTCCCCACTGTCGATGATGCTGTTGAGCTGGCATACGATGGGGTCGTCCTTGGCATGAGGGTCGCCTAGGTCAGGAGGGTCGTCCATGTCAGAGTCCCATGGTAACTCGTAGGTGCCTGCATCGGCCAAGAGCCCTTGAGCGGTGGCTGTCTGCACCAGGTCCCTGGGTGGGTAATCAGGTGGGTACAAGGCCACTTGGATGACCTTGTCCTTCGCTGCTCGCGCCATATCATTCGTCGCCAAGTCACTTGCGTACTGGAGGAGTCCTTCTTCTACTTCCTCTTGCGCTTGTTCCTTGGCTAAGACGTGCAGTAGCTCTTCGTCTATAGGAGAGTCCCGCTCCAAATATGGGAGGCCACTGGCATAATCCCGCTTAAGCTTCTCTCGTTGGCGAACCTTCTCCAGCCCACTGAGCCACCTCCTCCTTGGTGCTCCTTCAGCTCGAGCTGCATGGGTCGGTGACAGCCATGGTCGGGGGCGGTCACTCCGTGTGGTTGAGGTTGCCTCGACAGTCGTGCTGTCGTTAGGTGAGGGCGTACGAGGTCGACGCCCAAGCTGGATGTCTTGACGTCGTCGTCGGTATTCTTGCAGCCTTTTAAGTTTGTTAAGGGCTGCGGGTAAGGGTGATCGAGCTCGAGCTTCTCGCTTGTTGGCGGTAACCGCGCTGTGCGTTGGTGACCGCGTGGGTCCTCGGCTGCTGCGTCGATGCCCGGCTCTCCAAAGCGGTGGGCTCGTGCTCCGCGGAGGTGTACGAGGCGGTGCAAGGTCCGTTTCCAGAGCCTTGATAGAGGACCTCAAGCCCCGTGTGCCCACTTTGGAGCGTAAAGCGCTCGTCCCTTGCCCTCGGACAGCTCGAAATTGCCAACCTTGCAACGGTTGGCCCGTTGGCTCCAAGTGCACGCGGTAGCTCTCGGTCACCTTCAGGGTACGTCGGTGCCGTTTCTCAACGTGCTGGGAGTCGTCTGAGAGGTCCTCGCTCGTACACACTGGAGACTTGGCTTCCTTGCGAAGACGAGCTTCGACCACTTGACGCTCCGGCGCGGGAGGAGGGCTAGTCATCGCCCGCGAGGGTAGCATGTTGAGCTCATCGGAGTCTAGGTATCCTGTGCAAGGAGCACTCCGCCTTTGACGTCGACGGGCTCTTCTCCACTTCTCCCGCAACTGCTGCTCCGAGAGGTAGGAGGGGGGCTCATCGCGGGGATGTGGGGTTCCACAGCCCGAGCTCATTAGGACTTGGAGGGTACTCCGAGCTCGAGGGAGTCCTCTGCGGCAAAATCCATTAGTTCCTTTGGCAACACCGCGTTGAGCACGTCGCAGTATTCATCCGTTTCCACTTCGTGCATGATCATGTCCAAGGTTTCAGCCAGAAGAGCTTTGGCCCACTCCTTCTTACGGAGAGCAGCCTGTGGGCACTCTCGAGCATAGTGCTCTTTGCTTTGGCACAACCTGCAACCAGTGTACTCCGGGGAGCCCAGACGTTGCCCAGTAGGAGTTGCACCCGCGGGACGATCTTCGGCTAGAGCTAGTAGCTCCTCCGAGACCTCCACCGCTGCCAGTAGCTGCACTGGCGCTCTCCTACTCGTCGCGTTGTTCAAA
Organism: Cymbomonas tetramitiformis; assembly: GCA_001247695.2. Taxonomy (NCBI): domain Eukaryota; kingdom Viridiplantae; phylum Chlorophyta; class Pyramimonadophyceae; order Pyramimonadales; family Pyramimonadaceae; genus Cymbomonas; species Cymbomonas tetramitiformis. Next base: position 31,046 of record LGRX02002196.1, read on the forward strand.
TGCAACTCCGCCTCAATGGCGTATTCCAGCGCTAGGCGTCGACTGGCTGGAAGGGCGCGGTCGAGGAGGATCAAGGGGGTCCCCTTCCGCTCTGCAATCTCGAACGCCTCCTTCCGTACCTCCGCGGATAAGCCAGAGAGGAAGACGTCCAGGAGGTCGGATTCCGGAACCGGTGTGGTGAGCTCGTGTGTCGCCAACATGGTCACTACGCGATGGGCTAGATGCAGTCCATCCCAAAACTCGCGCACTTTGCGCGGTGTCGCCATGCGTCCTTGAGTTTGGCGTACTCGGCGTAGGAACGAGCCCAGGGTGGCCATTTCACTCTTCAGCGGCACGATCAGCTTCGCCAGCGGCACAATGACCTTCTCAAGGTTCAACGACTTGTCCGCCTCGGCATCCAGGAGGACCCCTCGCAGCTCCGTTCCTTCGGAGCTAGGCGTAGGGAAGCAATGCTGGGTGATCTCCTTCAACAAGATATGCACCGAGAGAATCGGCTCTCCGAGCTCGAACGCTCCATTGGGCACGTTGCACGGGGTGTTCATCGCGCGGAGCACCACTGGAAGGGCTAAGCACCTGTCGAACTCGTCCACGAACCGCAGCAGCGGGCCGAAGGGGTTCGTGGACCCCTCCAACGGTGCTGAGTACAAGGACATGATGTCCTTCGCGGCCTTGAGGGCATACGAGTGCCTCGTGTACTCCTCTCGTTGCTGCCTGCCGTCGTTGTACGAGGACCTTCTACTAGAGCCAAAGCTATAGGACGTCTCGTCATCAGGGTCGTCATCTCCTCCCCCTCCGCTGCTGCCACGACGCGCGTTGGACCCTCCAGGGTCTCGTGAGGGGCGGTCGCCATGTTCGTTAGGCGGCCCATTCCCCCCCCCTTGGTGCCCACCAGGTCCTCCTTGGTCGTCCTCGTCGTCATCGCCTCCGCCGTCGCCTCCGCCGTCGCCTCCGCCACCCCCGCCCACGATCGTGGACAGCGGCTTCGGGCTCACTATGGGGAATTGATCGAATGCACCCGGCCAAACTCCTCGTGTGCAATAGATGCACAAGGGCACAAGTTGAGCGGCGACAGACATGTTTGACAGCGTCATCACGTCACAACTCCAGATGGCTACCGGAGGTTGCGGGCTGCGAGAACATCTTGAGCATGGGACGTTGGTGGTGCTGGACGCGACCTCGTCGTGCACGCTCTGGATCACTGCTGTGCCCAAGTGAGGTGGTCGAGGGAGTTGGGAAGCCGGTGCCTCCGAGATCGGTGGCCCGCTCCCTGACGCCAAGTCATGGTCTCGGTACTTTCTCGACACATCGAAGAACATACGTTCCGCCTCGAGGTTGCCCGCGTGGCCAGCTAACCGCTCCTCCACACGCGCCCGGATGGCAATGGCAGCGGGCGCGCTTATGGATCGCCAGTCCACCTTGGCCAGGCGGTCATGCACACTCGTGGGGGAAGATGCACGTGTGGAGGCGTCCTCCTCGAACGTCACGCCTTTGTGGCCCCGTACGTCAACAGTCGTGGCCGACGGGGGCACCATCAGAGCCTCGTGATCAGCTTCTTGAGCGTCACTAGTGACAGTCGCATAGCTCGCGGGGGTATTAGGTGGTTGCCCTGGCCGTGAGTGCGCTCGTCCGTCAGCGGCTTCAAGTGCGGCCTGCACCACCATCTTACTCTCCGCCACTTGTTGCTCTAGCAGTCGTTGATCTCGAGCTGCTTGGTCAAGTTGTTGGCGTTGCTCTTCCGTGGCGCGCTGCATTTCTCGAAGTTGTTGATGATGACGTGCAGCTTCCTCCGCCTGCGATGCTACCGCTTGTTCATGCTGATGTGAGACAGCGTCCGCGGCATGCTGCATGCGCGCTATCTGCTCCTCAGCAGATTCGAGAGCGGCCTGTCGCGCTTCTTGGCACACCTTGGTGCGGAGCTCCTGCTGCATCCGAGTTGCTTCCTCCACGGCATTGTGCATGTCCATGCGCAACGCTGTGAGCTGCGCTTGGTGCGCAGTGGCCGCATCCAACGCGACTCGTTCGGTCTCCTCTTGCAGCTCTCGTAGTTGCCGCTCGTGTCGCGTGACTTGAGCTTGGCGCTGCCGTTGGCGTCCACCCTTTTGCCGAGAGCTCCTAGATGAAGAGGTGTGCGAGGCGTCGGAGGAGAGCGCTTCAGTAGAAGATGTTTGACACGATGAAAGTGTGGACTTCTCCTCACTGGACGTAGAGGTGGAGTCGTACATCAGTTTACCTTCGTCACTGCGACGTCGAGCCTTGGCGAGCTTGCGCTTGGCCAACTTCTGCCGCTTTCGCTCCTGCTTCGCCACCTCTTTCTTGTGGGCTAACTCCGTCAAGGCCTGGACACGTACAGCACGTTCTCGCTGTGTGGGTCGTGGGGCAGATGAAGCTTTTGATCGAGGTGGTTGTGGGGCGGAGTCAGCGGAATGAACGTCTTCCTCATCGATCGTGGAGTCATCTTCAGACGACAAGACGCCATAGGGGTTGCGGCTAGGTACAGATTGTACGCCATGCTGTTGAACACTTGCTCCCAAAGTGGTTGTACGCCTTAGAGTCTTTATCACCTCCTCGACGCTCACTCCCAACCGCACCAGTCTTGCAGGCCGGTTGGCTGGGATGGTCGTGACGAGTGGTCGTGCAGAGTGGAGGTGATGATAATGGTGGCTTGCTGAGGTAACATGCGACAGAAGGAGTCCACGAGATGGGATCACGCGTTGCTCTCCACTCTTCGTTCTCAGCTGCACCTCCCATGTGATTGCAGCGATGGAGTCTTCTTGGCCACACAGGCGGCGAAGATGTCTACGCAAGGTCGCCCATTGCTTCGGGGTCACGTCAGGCGTGTCCGTCAGAGCTGACCACTCGTGGAGGACTTCGCGCTTCACATGTTGTTCACGCTGGACCGCAAAGGTGGTGCACTTGGAAGCGAAGTCCACGGTAGCCTTCCACGCTTTCATACACTTCCTCACGTAGAACTCGGACCGGGCGATGTTGCACGCCGTGATTTCGAGAGTGATCTCTTTTACACGACGTTGTTCTTCTCGCCATGCACTCAAGAGCCGGGACGCCAATCGTGAACTTGCGTGTCCAGCAAAATCTTGCTTTTTGCGTTGGACCTGATTCTTGCGGTGAACTCGCTCGTGCCATGCTGTAAGGGAAACACGCATGCGTGCGAGACGGGCACGTAGGCGCCATGTCGTAAGCGCAGATGAAACACGCCCGCTGAGCACTCGTGCTGTCCAAGTACTCCACCAATTACGCAATGCACATACCGCTAGAATATCCACTGCTACAGCTTGGCGTGCCAGCCTGACGCTCCACTCGTTCACGCTTGACAAACCGCGCTCGCCACTTGGAGGTGCACTTTCACGCCTAGGCGTAAATATGTTGCTCTCATGGGTCTGGTTTCCAACGTGATGCTCTGGTGCCAAAGGCAAATGGTCAACTACAGCTTCGCTATGAGGAGATGATCTCAAATTATGAGCGGTGGCTATAGCGACCGTGTTGAGCTCCTCGAGAGCTGGTTGGCTACGTTGTAGACCTGAGGCACCTGCACCCCTTGCACGCTGCTGGGGTGTAGAGTAGCACTCAAACGTACGTACAATGGAAGATACCAGCCCAGGAGAGTCACGCGAGCCGTCGGGGAAATTCGTGGGCGTGGCAGGCAGCGATGCTTGGGTGCGACTTTCCTCTTGAGGTAGAGGCGCGCTCGCCAAAAGCGCGTATTCGCCCTCCAGAGAACGTTGTACTGCTCCCCCCCCCCTGCTGCCCCGCCGCGCCCCGGCTGGCGCCTCCCATTCCGGGACAAAGTACGGGGTGGGCTCCAAAGCCCCAAGCTCCCCCAATCCCCGGTGCTCAAACACCCGGGCCGAGCTGGAGAGCCCGGAGGGCCCAGAAGCAGCACCCGCCACCCCCGAGCGCCGCTGAGGCGGAACATACAGCGAAGAAGCCCGCCGCGAAGAGGACATTGAAAAAGTTGTCAAGCTGGTGGAGAAACGCAGCAATCTGATTCCGAAAAATCTGCCAGCGCTTCCGCCGTATAGGCGTGTAGTGTTAAGAGCGAAGACGCAGAAGCCCAACAGCAAATAAGCAACTGCTGTTACCAAATCCCAATTGAAGTTTCCCAGCGAACTCGAAGAGGTAAGATGAAAACAAATCGAGCAAAATTGGGCAACGATCGGCCTACGGAAGTCAAAGTAACGCTGCTGCGCGATACCACTTAGGGTCAGCCACTGTTAAGAACGTTAGAGCGCTGCAGAGCTCAAGGGCAAAGAAAGCAAGTCGCATCTGCCCATTCAGAGAACATTTTCGAATTCCACAGCATAAATTTGCGTAATTCCACTTAGTCGCAAAGACACTCGACGAAGAACACGTACGCCAGCGGGATAGCGCTAATTCGAGGTTGCATCACGCCAATTCCGAGCCAAAGAAGAACGCTGCGCACACATTCCAATTGCAGAGTGGAGAATAGACGAAGATCTCGCGGAAAACACTGAATAATTGGCACAATTCCCGAGAAGAATTAACGGCGCAAAACTGCCAGCGAGCAAGAAAAACGACGAGCCGTCGACCAGCGCGTCAGAGTGCGAACACAGGGCCAGCGGCTAGAAGTGCAATTTCGACCATTCCCAAACTCGAATTTAAGCAGCACCCGCAAAAATTGCCATAATTTGTAAAGGTAATTTGCGAGTCCCAGGCGCAGAGCGAACGCAAGACGAAAGATAGCTCTGGGCTACTTTATTTGTGGCACACTGTGCCACAGTAGGAGGCCTCCCATGGCGAGCCGAAATTTTCCATCACAGATCACGGCGCGAAGAAGGTATATGCTGCATTAGACAATTCTAAGAACTTTTGTTGCTGAGGAACAAACGCCATTGCGAACATTCGAGTGAAGAACTGCGTGCGCACTAGGAACTCACAGCAGCCAAGACTGTAAAGCACGCGCAAGTGCACGAAGAAACCATTACGAAGCAACTCGCGAAGAAAGATTACGTTCTCACAAGTAAATTGAAGAACAATTCTCGATAGCGCCACAAGTCATCTCGCTGAAGGAAGTCGCAAACGACGTTTCTGGCCAGTGTTGACTCAAAGTTACGCAACGCGCCAGTAACTCGAGAGCCCAAATTCCATTCGAAAAACTGAGTCACACGTAAATTTGGCGGAAGATTCACAATCTCAAAGCAGAAAAGTTTTGTGGAAGCGGTGGTGGTGGTGGTGGTGCGTAGCACACTGATACCATTTTGTGGGAGGACTGCTCCTCACAAGGCACTGTAACTACTGATGGGAGTCTTATATGGACTGCATATAATGACTAACTGCCTAGGTACTGCTAGGTCAGCTCTTTAGACATAGGACTGCTATGTCTAGACTTACTACATATACTTGCATGTAAGAATTAGGTATTATATTTGACTTTTGCCATGCGGCTGTTTTTACTCTAGAAATCTCAACTGTTTCTTTGGCCTTGGCCATTACTTATTCACTCAGCTCTCTGAGGTAATCCTAGTCAGCATGGCCAAGTCTCATCAACCTATCATATGCTTGTACTACATTATCATGCAGTATGATGTGCCAGTATTCTGCATGTCACATTATTACACAGTACAGTGGTACTGTGTACTCCCATATAAGGGGGGTCTCTTCCTCAACAGGGGTCTCGGGCGCTAATGCTGTAAGGCGCGTATGACACTTCTGGCATGTATGACATTGCTGAGTCATCCGCGCATGACACCGTGTGTTGTCCTAGCACACTAGCAGCGCTGGAGTCCCTTGAGGCACACCTTTTTCCAGGGGCTGCGCCGTCCGCTCGGCAGGCTCGAGTGGCCGAAAGGCCTGAGCATGTGGACGAGATGTGGACAAGGAATGTGGACGAGGTCCGCGACCAACCTGCGCGACAGTGGCGCCAGCCTTCTGGCAGTGTGGCTGAACGACGACCAGACGCGAGCAACGCTGCACGCGCGTCTGCTCCTTCCACTGGACGCCACGGGACTTCCTCCCATGTCGTTTCCGCGCCGAGAGCGTCCCGGCTGCCGGCCGGCCTCACCTTACGGTGCCCGCCTTCTCCGCCACATTCGGTGTGCAGCGATGTGACGCAGGCGTTTGAGCACCACACGCAACAACGACGCGCGACGCAACGGCAACAACCGCGTTTTCATCAGGGCTCCCCGGGCGCAGCGGGCGGGTGGCCCTGACGCGCGACCAACGCTGTGGCCGTGGGCTGCTGGCACAGGCAGTCCGCATAAGGCCGGGTGTGCTGCGGGCGTGTATCTCGCTTGCAGGCAGTGCAGTGGTTTGGTGGTGGCTGGGACGAGGTCCCATGCCCATGGTCGCCGTTTGGGCGATGTTTGAAACAGTGGCGTGGCGCCTGTCGTGGTGCCCCTTTCGGGTCTGGTGGGGGTGCTGCGTGGCCTCGCTTTGGGACTCGCTGCCGATGTGGTGGTCGATTGCTCGACGTTATCCCCGTCGTGCATGCTATGACGTTTGGGTCCTATTGGCCCTCGCTTATGTCTGGTACGTTGGGCTCCTTATCGTGCGCACCACAGGCGTCTATGCTGGCGTACACCGTGTTCGTACAGAAGGTTGGATGGTGGCACCCCTTCGGGGGGTGGTCGTTTCCCTGGCATGCTGGTCGCAGTGTGCCGCAGCCCTTCTCCTCGTGGTCCTCGCCTGGCTCTGGGTCTGCGCTGGTATTTATGCGGAGGATGGGGCGCACCACGCTTCTTGTGCCGTGGGTGTCCCTCTGGACGTACGTGACGTCCGAGATCACCGAGGGTGGACTGTCCCATCCTTGCGCTGGTCCCAAGTTTTCTTGCTGGGCCGCGTGCGCCTGCCCGCTTTGCCGGCCAGGTTGGATAAGCCTCGCTTTGCAGCGCGTTGGGCGCAGCTTCGGCGGAATCTCCAGCTTCATCGTGTCGCGCAGACCGCCTACCTGGTGATTGTCCTTGCGCTGGTGGTCTCCACTGCTGCTGGTGGGAGTTCTCGCTTGGTGCACGGGGGGTGGAGAGTAATGGCGTGCTTCTTCGCCTCGAACTCGCCGGTAGCCGCAGTGCGGTTCAACAGAATTTTGCGATTTTTTCTGCTTTTGTGCGGAATCCTGTGGGTCGCTGGCAAGCTGACGGAGAGTATGCCTGCGCATGGTGTCATGTCACCCACACGGAGTGCCTGGGGTGCGTCGCCCTGCACTTCTTGGGAGGCTCAGCAATCGTCGAGGCAATGGGAGCCGGGTTGGGAGGCCAATGTCGCGGAGCAGGATGAGGTCTTGCCGTATACCGTGCTGGACGAGCTTCAACCTCTGGGTGACACGACTGTGACCAAGGACGAGGCAGCGTGGCTCGACACTGAGCTCAATGCCACGTTTGGAGGACATCCTGACTTCAAGGAGGAGCACTGGGAGGAAATGCGAGCTGTGCTTCGCAGATGCAAGAGCACTTTCGCCAACAGCCCTCACGACCTGACAGGCTACAAGGGCAAGGCGGAGCACAGCACGTTCTCCATCCCTTTTGTAGACGAGTCCAAGGCTGCTTACCAGAGACCCAGGAAGTACAGCCCGGGCGAACAAGAGATCATTGACATCCACTGCCAGGAATTGCTGGAGTACGGCTTCATAGAGCCTGCAGCCAAGCATTGCAGACATGCGAGCAACGTCGTCGTGGCCGGCAAGAAGGATCATGAGACTGGCCTGTGGACCCAAACGCGCTTCTGCGTGGATCTCAGGGGCGTCAATCGACTCTCCCTCAAGGACAACACTCTGCCACATCGACCAGAGGAGCTCTACCAGAAGGTTACGAAGGCCAAGCTCAAGACCACGCTGGATGCCACCAAAGCCTTCCATCAGATTCCCATGGCTACGGAAGAGGACAGGAGCAAGACGGCATTCTGGTGGAAGAACCAGTTATACCAGTACACTTCGATGCCCTTTGGGGCTGCTGGAGCAACATCTGCGTTTGTGAGAATCATGGACTACGAGTTACGTCACCTGCAGCATTGCACGGTGACATACGTCGATGACGTAGTGGTCTACACTGACTCCACGCCTGAGCAACATCTGAAGGACGTCGAGGACGTGTTGCGCACGTTGGGGGACGCTGGCATAAGACTGCACGCAGGCAGGAGCACCTTTGGTGCAGCCACGGTGGACTTTCTGGGTTACCGCATTGGGCATAACTCCATTGGCGCACAGGAAGCGAAGTGCAAGGCCATCCAGGATCTTCCGAGGCCGCAGGACAAGACTGGGCTTCGTTCCATCTTGGGCATGATGAATTACTATAAGGGCTTGGTGGGTGAGCCAGGGGGGCCGAATTACTCTGAGATGGCTCGCCCTCTCAACGACCTGCTCAAGAAAGAGATTACCGATATCAAGGGAGCTTGGGGGAAGGATCAAGATCAAGCGCTTCAGGACCTGAAGGACTCGCTCTGCTCTGGGAGATGTCTGAGGCCTATCGATTACGACAGACCCCTCATATTGTACACCGATTGGAGCACCTATGGCATTGGCGCAGTGCTGGGCCAGAAGGATGACGATGGGAAGGAGTACATCTGCATGGCAATCAGTCGATCCTTGAGCAAGACAGAGAGGCAGTACGCCAGCTTCAAAGGTGAGATGCTTGCAGTGGTGTGGGCAGTGCGCACGCTGAGGCAGTACTTACATGGCGTTCACTTCACGCTGGTGACTGACCACTCACCGCTCACTACCTTGATGGAGAAGGCTAATCTTCAGGGACAGCACCTGCGCTGGGCAATCAGCTTGCAGGAATTCGAATTCACGGTGCAGTATCGCCCAGGAGCTAAGAGCAGCAACGCTGACGTGCCGTCTCGTTACCCGCTACCGTCTACGACAGACGAGACTGGGGCAAGGCATGAGAGGGAAAAGGTGACTGCTCTTCACGCAGGCGTGGGGGAAGTTTGCACGAAGGACTTCTGCGACTACCTGTGCTTTATGCTGGCTGGGGATGTTTCCCCAGGGGAAGAGGCCACACCAGAGGTGCAGGTTGCCAACTACTGCAAGATGGCTGCCGTGGAGCAGCTGGGCACGGGACCAGTGCATCGTTTATTCGATTTGCACCACCAGGAGGAATTGGAGTGCAATCACGGGGACATGTTCGACACAGACCTACCCGAGCTGGTGACCGACTCTGGGAGGCTAGCGAGGGCGGCTTGGAAAGCGCTGAGCCTGGTGAGACCTACACGAGGCACGCATGGCGAAGGAAGCCCCGCTGTATACAACAATGAGTACTTTGAAGGCGAACGCATCTTGAAGCCCGAGAAGGTGGACACCAGGGTGCTGGGCAGGCAGTTCTTCTCGCAAGCTCGAGAGGAAGGCGTGGTGTGCTATGAGCCATGTGGAGGCCTCTGTGCTGGCCTGGAGATGCTGCTCCGCAATGGGACGAAGGTGGATCGGTACCTGTATCAAGACATATCACCGAGCAGTCAGACAGTGGCCAGAGCCAGGTGCACGGCGTTACTGAGACGATATCCTGACCTCATCTCACCCAGTGCAATAGAATTTGGGGCCTTACCCCAAGATCTGCACGACACGACGAGCGCCGATTTCATACGGGCAGGAGCTCTTCAAGGACGCCAGTGGGTCATGGTGTGCGGGTTTCCATGCCAGGATCTCTCCCCTGCTGTTACAGGCCTGGATGGCAGGCACAGCAAATTATTTTATGAAGTGGTTCGGCTTCTGTCCACGCTGCAGCAGCTACAGCAGCAGAGGCCCCCAGGCTACATCCTGGAGAACGTGTCCCCATTGTCGCACAGACCCGGGACCAAGATCAGGGACGAGGTGTTCCCGTACATTGCCAGCGTCATTGGCCGACCAGTGTCCTTTGATGCAGCACAAGCAGGCGCCTACGCACATCGATTGCGAGCGTACTGGAGTAACCTGTTCCAGATCCACCAGTTTCGCTCCGTGATGAGCAAGGTGGCGAGACCAGAAGGACGAGTTGTATCGTCAATCCTATGCAAGGGCTGGCAGCCCAGACCAGTGATAAGAACAGACCGCGCGCCTCACTACGTGGTGAACGTGGTGGGAGAACCGCTGAGGGCTCTTCCCACCATCATGGCAACGCAAGGGTCGAGAGCATTCAGAAGAGCAAGAATGGGCACCGTGGTGCGCAACCATGACGATGAGGACATCGAGGAAGAATCCCGAGAAGTGAACATCGACGAGAAGGCGCGAGCCATGGGCTACAGCGCAAGTGAGCTACGCATGGCTGATGGCCTGAATGACGTAGAGTTGGCGAGCATTCTGGGCCTGGCCATGGATCGCAGGGCTATGGAACTGCTGATGGCAGTCGCAGAAGCAAGCAGGAAGGGGCTTCCTCACAGCGAGGAGTCCCCAGTGGCGGAGAATTCCCCAGGACAGCCTATCGCTGTAGACAACAACTGGGCAGACCACGCGAGGTCGGACCTTCAGCAGAGACAAGCTTTGCTGGCGGAATGGGTTGAGAATTCGAACGCATATACTCAGCAGATGGCGAAGACCATGAGCCACCGTGACTGGGAAGAGAAGCTGCAGATAATGTGCTCACAAGGGCAGAAAGGTGCAGAAGGAATTGGGGCCCAGCGGCAGAAGGCTGGAACCAAGAAGAAGAAGAAGGAGTGGCAGCTCTACGCCATTGAGCAGTATCGCCAGAGGCACGAGAGCCACTTCGTGAAGGAGGGCGCAACTCCAGCAGCGCGCGTTGACGTGCCTGCTTGGAGTCCGCCTGGCAAAGATGCGGAGATGAGACTCCCCAGGTTGGCGTGTACCACCAGATTCGCGGACTTGATGGCCAGTGTGGCTGAACAGCAGGCCGACCGTGACAAGCATCGAGATGTGCATGACGATGCATGGTGCCTCAGATGGTTGAGGTCCAATGGCAGCGTGAGATTGCCAGAGGATGAAGTTCGTCGTGTAAGGAGACGCGCAGCACGACATCGATGGGATGAGGCTACGGACGAGATCTACATGATCACGCTGTCGGGCAAGGAGGTGAGAATACCCAAGCCTGCTGACCGTCTTGCATTGGTCAAGGAATACCACTCCAGAACTGGCCATTGGGGAATAAGACTTACGCAGCATCTTCTGTGGCAGCGCCATTGGTGGGCCGACTTGAAGAAGGGCGTGGAGGCTGTGGTTACTCAGTGTGAGACTTGCCAGCGCGTGAAGACCCACTACGCAAGAGAGGAGGCGTGTTTGTCCCCCCTCGAGATCGTGTCGTTCATGTATCGTTGGTCGCTGGACTTGGCATGGCCTTCGAGGAGGGAGACCAAGGCTGGCAACAACAGGGTGCTCATCATGACCGAGCACTACACCAGATTCATAGTCTGTGTGCCTATTCCCAACAAGGAGGCAAGGACCATCGCGGCGGCATTTCGCAGTCATGTCCTGGCTGTGTTCGGTGCGCCAGCAGAGTGCTTGGTGGATGGAGGCAAGGAGTTCGAGGGTGAGTTCGAGCAGCTATGCAGAGACTGTCTGATAGACAGACGAGTCACCTCGCCAGACTCTCCAGAAGGCAACGGGCTTACCGAGCGAGTGGTGCGTACAATGAAGTTTTGCTTCAAGAAGATCGCCTTGGAGAAGGGCATCGATTATGAGTGGGATGAACAGCTCTGGCCGCTCGTGCTGAGCTACAATGCAGCACGCCAAGAGTCCACAGGAGTGGCGCCGTTCACCTTGCTGTTTGCCCAAGAAGCAGTGGTGCCGCCAGATTTGAAGCAGGCGCCCAGCATGGATTTCAGTCCAGAGGTCAAAGATGACAAGGACGCCCGAGTCAAGAACCTCCTCCTGAGAGCACAGGTAGTGAGGCGACTGATGGTGCACGCTGGCTGCAGCCTGGAGGTTGCACAGCATCGTGATACTTTACATTATGAAGGAAGAAGGGGTGGGGGCCATGAGCCTAAGCCACACCAGTTTAAAGTGGGGGACTTCGTCTACATCAGACAGAAACCTCGCAGCGGCATGGAAGTCGCGACCAAGTCCGCCATCCTGAAGCTGGTCAAGATACAGCGAGATGGTGTTGTGGTGCTTGAGGACGCCACCACGTTAAGGGAAAAGAGCACTGTGCAGAGCATCGCGCCATGTCACCTGCAGGTGAAGGACCAGTATGACTGCAGTGCAGCCGTGCCCAGCAGACACCTTGCATGTGAAGTGTGCAGGAAAACTGATGGGGAAGCAGAGATGTTGTTGTGCGACGCGTGCAACAAGGGGTACCATTTATGGTGTCTTACCCCAGCACTGGATGAAGTACCAGAAGGCGAGTGGCTATGTCCTAGGTGCTCAGGCACGAGGATGCAAGCTGCTAGCGCTGAGGTACAGACCCAGGAGACCAAGAGCTCTTGTGTCCTGGAGAACAGATTGGGGATGAAGGAGCAGCAATTGAATGAGAAGCTGTCCTCAGACATGCGCCTGCTGCCAGCAGACGTGGGTCCCCGTCGTGTGGTGAGGGGAGATAGATTCCAGCCATGACATGCTATCTCATCAAGGGAGATGCTACTGGAGGAGAATGACATGTTCCTCTACATGCCAGATCAGATTGATTGGGGTAGACAGGACAAGCTCTCCGAGGCTGTGCAGATCTTCATGCCAGGGCACTGGAATGAGGGACATCGTACGGTGCTGAGCAAGAAGTACCGGGAGCAAAAAGCGATGGCAAGGCAACTGAGGGATGCACCTCTGGTGCCTGCTTTGGCTGAAGAAGAAGTTGAAAAGCGAGGAGAATTGAGACATGTGACCAAGGCTCAGGTGCGCGAAGCTAGCGCACTGCAGTGGGGGCTTGAGCTGGTCATCACGGTGCCCTCCGAGGTGAGGCGCCTGGCGACAGAGGTGGACTGGAAGTCCATCGATGGCGTGTGGGACCCATGGGCAGGTACTGGGGTCATCAGTGAGGTGATGGTGGAGCAATGGCCGCAGTTGAGATTTATGAATAATGACTGGACTGGAAGAACCCTCAGCTGGGTTGGTCTGAGGCGCATGACGCACTTCAGCCAGGTAACTATCGCATATGGAAGGAGAAGTATGGTGTCTGTGATGCCGTGGTGACTTCACCCTGGTTTGCAGCGCTGGATATCGCGTTTCCATTGGCAGTTATGGCCAGTCGTGTGGTGGCATGTGTCCATGTTCCTTCTTACTATTTGACAGACATGACCGAGAGCAGAGCTGCGTACTTCAGACGATTGAGTCAGTCTGGACGCTTGCATGTGATTGGACATCTGGAACATGGACCTATTGGCCGCAGATGTATGTGGGTTTTGGTGTTCAAGAACCCGCTGGTCAGAGCCAGGATGTTAAAGGATGGAGAAGGTGAAGGCATTGGTATGTTCACTTTCAGTTTGGGCAAGTTCATGGCGGATGGTGATACGACCCAGTATGCTGAACAAGCCCATATTTGAGTCTGTGCTACTGCAGGCAGCAGCTACAGATGGGGGATGTTGGAAATCTGGGCTTGCATATAAGAGCTTAGCGTTCGATCTCAGAATATCAGAATTTCAAAAAATTTGTAGCTCTACGATCTTGTGCTGTGTTAAGACTGCCTGGATAATTGCCGACACAAGTGAATGTTAAGAACGAGTTTATGTCTATCCGCGAGTGTTAAGATTGCTCGGACCCGACAGTATTCGTACCATCATGTGCACGCGTTTGCGACAGCTGTAACAAACGCCGGCTTCTCATGGTACCGCGCCGGGTTTGTCCAGCTGGTGACACACGTGACAGAGATGACAAGTATGACAGGCTTCGCGTAAGATGACTGCCCGAGAGGTGCAGACCTGCCAGAGAAGATATGGTCATTATCGGGTGACCAAGAAATGATAAGATGCAGATGACAGTGACTACTCTGCCACTGACGTGTCAGTCAAAATGTGGTGAACGGTAACATTGTTAGAGCTGGCATGGAATAATGACTTTCCATTGGCCAGATGAAGATTTAAGGGCTAGAACCCGTTACAGTTTTGGGAAATGTGACAGAGCATTGAGATATAAGTAAGCTCTGACTGTAGGTCAGGCTAGTGGACTCATTATTGTTTTGCTTCGCAAGTACTAGGTAGCTGTTCGCGTGCCAGTGCTAGAGTGCTAAAACAGTTCTGCTCACAGCTTTGTACAATAATTCGTACTTTGTGGTTATTATACCGATATTTTATGAATATATTTTACTGCTGTTTTTATTCTTTTTCATGTTGGAAATCTGGGCTTGAATATAAGAGCTTAGCGTTCGATCTCAGAATATCAGAATTTCAAAAGTTTTGTAGCTCTACGATCTTGTGCTGTGTTAAGACTGCCTGGATAATTGCCGACACAAGTGAATGTTAAGAACGAGTTTATGTCTATCCGCGAGTGTTAAGATTGCTCGGACCTGACAGTATTCGTACCATCATGTGCACGCGTTTGCGACAGTCTGACCGCTGCTGTCAGATGCTGCAGGTATTCTACAACGAGGGGCCCATAAGAGCGTAGCGGGGCCACCATAATATGTCCCTGTCTGCTTTTCGGGATTCAGTACTCGTCTATGTCGTTAGGTTCGACTTCCGCACAGTTTTGTAGGAGCGTGTAGATGGTCTCTCCCTCAGCGTTCCTTCTGCCGTACGGGTTCTCCAGGGGGTATCCCTGCGAGCACTGGGTATAGTACAAACACACGAAGGAATAGAACTATATTTAGGTTTCAAGCTGATCAATTTCCAGTTGAGACTGATGCTACATCATTACCGTTAGGTTGTTTATATGTTGACGCTAACAATTTTATAAAAATGAATAAATGAATAAAATGCATAAAAATGAAAGCATAAATATAGCTCTGGTGATCGAAACAGTTTGCGTGGAATAACTGGGTCATCATAAGATACGAAAAGAAATTAAAATGACTTAGTGGTGTTTACATCAGTAGATCGACAATATGATATACATAAATATACAAGAAATATGTTTTATGTAAACCGTAGACCGTAGACTGTAGACTCACATATATCTTACATATATCAAACATATAAAATACAATAAATATCTTTATATAAACCGTAGACCATAGACCATAGACTTACATAAAATATACATATTGGACCAAACTGCGCAATGAAAGCCGTTTCGGATGTGTTGAAGTATGAATAATAGGAATCCGAAGTCGGATTGGACTTTAAGGTTGAAAGGAATTTAGACTAGACTAAAAACAACTAGTGCTAGAGGTGGCGTTTACTCAAAGGTAAAAGAGAATAATGAAAAAGTTGCCAAGTTCCTTCAAGATAAGCACAAGCAACAGAGGTCCGAAGTCAGGATGTCATCAGGCAGGTCCTATAATTAATTCATATCGATGTGCTACGGTCTGATCCTAGATTCCTATACCGTACGGTGCTGACGTCGGTTGGGCGACAGTACAGGCTGTCACCCGAATGAATTTGCACTTGTAATGAAGAAGGAATGATGAATCGAAACTGTATGATGACGTGGACATCGTTGATGACGGAGTACCTCCCCTTGGTATTATTGGCATAGTTCGTAGTCGTCACCCGACGACCCGAATGCTGAATCAATTATCGCAGGACTGACGTCATCGTCGACTGTCATAATTTACGGTAGTCATAATTATCGTTCGAGTCGACTGTCATAAAGATCGAGGTCATAATTATCGATCGACTCGGTCGATCGAGGCCCGTATTTCTCGACTGTAAATATCTGACCGTCGGTAATCGTCGGTTCTGTATGCTAATGCTCGTAAATCGGATGGTATTTCCCACACCCGTTTGGGGTAGGGTTTAGGAGTAACGTGTAACTCCCTAAACCATAACCCTAACCCTAATTCCCCTTATAGCTGTGCTCCGGGCACAACTCTCCCCCCCTTAAGAGCTGCCTTACTCCCGTAAGGATCTTCAGCTATCAGAAGAGGAGACCGTCGAATAATTCGTACAGCAGGTGCGTCGGAACGGGGTACACTGCCGAACTGGTGCTGCTCCCCTTCCGGTCCCCCCGGCTGGTACCCTGCTGCGAGGACCACAGGTGCTGACCGTATCGCCGGACTGCGTAGCAGGGCGTGTGGCTGGTGCATACTCGCAACTCCCGGGCCGGGGGCGACGAGGTCCAGATGCACGTGGGTTTCTTATAGATTTGGAAGAAACTGTTGCGATCAAACGGATAGGTGAGAAGCAGCGGCACGCGATAAATTTGACATGTGCAAAAGGAGGGGTGAATTTTGAAACCATTACCTCGGAGACAAACGCTGCCCATGTCGAGATGTGCAAAGTCGGTTCAACGATCTGGAGAGTATTATTTTTGGTGGTGTATTTCTTTGAGTGGACTCGAGAATAATCCGTGTACTGCTCGGTGTGAATCTCATGTCTCATATCCACAAGTTCAGTGAAGTACTTGAGCATCTTTGGGAAATATTCTTCACTCAAGAAATCTGCTTCATCAATATGCTGCTGAAGTATGTCGACTCGCTCATTGTCATTCGTGAGAATGCAGTACTTTGAATCGATAGCTTTGAAGATATCTTGACGGCGGAAATCCCGGTTCATGATGAAAGGCGATTTAGCAAAGCAGTCAGAGGCAGCAATGTACATGTCGGGCACTGCACCCTTGGGTCTCTTTTTTACGGATTCCGCGCCAGGGCAAATGAATTTATCCATTGCCAGCATAATGCCTAAGAAGCGAGGATGCCCTGCAACACACTAACCAGATTCTGTCATGAAGAGTACATACATTTTGAATACGTACATTGAACAGTTACGAATGGAAAAGATCGATACCTTGGGCGTCCTTCGGGGCGATATTGATATACTCCTTGATTGTACCAGGCACACTCCTGATAACTTATTCATATTTATTTCTTTATTTTCTTTATTTTCTTTTGTCTTCTTTATCTTCTTTATTTTCTTTTTATGTTTTCTATTGCTTTTGGTGTATCACATAGGCTTCTAGCCTTATATTCCACTGTTTATTTGCATAACATATACTGGCTACGCAGCCTAGCAATACTATCACTTTTCGATATAATGTATGGTCGCAAACCTATAACATCTATATCCCTATGTTCAGTCTTGGCATACAGCCTATCACTAACATGTTAAACTTGTCCTTAATTTCTCTTGATCAACACTAACCGAGGTCCACTTTTCCAAGCTTCCCTTTCAACATGTTGCTCTCTAACAATCACTAGCAGGATTCCTGTATTGGCATCTGCCATCGACCAATCACGTGCACATATATGCCTGATTCTGGTACTCCTCCACCAATCATCAGGCAGATCATGATACTCTTGTATTGTCATTGCAGATCTTTTTCTGGAATCCACCAGATCCTCAATATAATTATTGTCATTGCAAATCTTCTCCTGAAATCTGCCTTGTCATCAATTATTATTTCTTCCCCATTATTCGCGAATGTATCATACAGCTGTGACCGGCATGCAACAAGGCCCTTGCAGCATGCAACCACCCGTCACCAGCATGCAACCTGGCATGCAACCTTTATGTTTCAGTTTATGTTTAAGGAGGAGGACCGTCATCCCCTCGGGCACCTCGTAGACAAGATCAAGAAAGGTGCAAAAAAAGAATCGGAAAAGGACTCGGGACTGAGGGAAGTTCTGCTGCTGGAAGCAGTCTCCCCCGAGGCAGCACAAGCCATCCTCCAGAACCCATATGACTTCGGGGTCCCCACCACCTCTGTATGGCTCCCATCGAAACAACAAACAGAGGAATCGAACAGGACCGGGGTGGTTGTCATCGACTACAAACAGGTACTGTTCACCTCACACCGCTCCAGTCTGGTGGAGGCCATCGCAGCTCACATACAAAAGCTGACGGCCTCCACCAACAAGCTTGAGACCCTCCAAGACATCTTCCGACTCCACGTAGGAACGGGGCAGTGGGCCCCGTCCACCTGGGGGAACCCGGCGACCCTCATCCAGTGGAAGAGGAACGGGAACAGAACGATCAACCACTACTGTGTCCTAACCCAGCCTGCATACGAAGCTCTGTACGAGGCTGGGCAGCAAGGAACACAGACCATCTCCGTACTGGCGGGGATAAACAAAGAAGGTAAGAAGCTTTACGCATCCGTTGAGCTAGAGGTGGGAAGGTGGAGCCAGAAGGGGCCCGGCACAGAAGCGGCGAAAATGAAAGGGGCCCCCCGCCAATCACCTGGAAGGAAAGTAGGGGACGAGAAGCTGGGCGACCCCGGGCAGCAGGCTGCCGCCGCCATCCACCGAGTGGAGGCGGCGGCCAAGAGTGCAGTTAGGAGAACTGCAGGTAAGGCTGACCAGGGAACGATCCCCCCCGAGGTCACCAAGACTCTCATCGACCTCACACATCAGCTGAAACTCTTCAACGCCGGGCTCCCCGCCAACATACAAAGACTTCGTGACCTCCAGATAGCAGAGGACGAAAAGACCTCCGAACGTCACCGTGAACTACTCATCGTCCTGGGCTCGGTGGTCGCCGGCCAGAAGGAGAGCTCGAAGGCCCTCATCGGGGAAACACGAAACACCACGGCCTCCATCAAAGCACTGGTAGACGCACTGACGAGCCAACAATCGGTGCACGACGGAGAGGGGCGCCAGACAGCACCCCCCCCCCAGGAGAAGGGGGGGCCACCCCAGACCGAACTGGGGCCGATCGAAACGAGCCCGGCCACCAGAAGTCAAACGATCCCGAGACGAAAAAACGAACCTGCAAGCACAGCTGCTGGTGAGGGGAAGATCGAGACGGAAAGCCCGACGAAGAAAAGGAGGGTCAAAGCAGCCCCCCAAAGGGAAGAGGGACCGATCACCAGAACGGTAAGCAACCTGCCCAACCCCACTTACAGACCTTTTCCTATTTCAGAACAAACTGACACACCACTGACATACATAGGGGGGGCATGTTTCACAGGCGGCACTGTCCAGAAGGTTCTAGCTGGAACAAAAGACCACAAACTCCCAGTGGGTAGAATAATGGTAGAAGACCTTGCAGTGAACACCAGTGTAGGTAGAACACACTTAATAGTAATATTCATCTATTTCCTGGTAGCCTGCCTTCCTGCACTGTCTGTAGCATATGGCCAACTTCCAAATAATCCAACGTCCCACTACGCTGACCCCCATGCCCATGAATGTGCTACTCTGCCTACCTCCGAACACACGCGAAATGGCCATACCATATTCAGCGAGAATGGCCACACCATATACAGTAATAACTTCCCCAATGATAACCACGAAACTACCAAAATTAACATGAGCTTAAACCACTTTTCACACCACATAACCGGCAACCCCAGCAATAATGGTATGAACCCTACCGTAACCCTAAGAGGGACTGCCACAAATGGCCACACAGAGCCCGGTGGGTGGGAAAGGATGACGAAAAACTTTGTAGGATGGCTCAACAGGGCAAGGGAAAGCGATGTGCGAAATGTCAGGACCGACCGCCAACCTTCGACCACAAGCGAATTCCTAAAACTGCTCTACGTAAAAACGATAAATTTCGCAGAACATTCCGAAACCCCCCGAAAATTTGGCACACCAACGGGACGACATACACCAGGGGGGGCCCACCAAGAAAAAGATGTCAAGGGCGTTACAACAGGGGCTTTAGGGCAGTGTAACGCTGTAACTGTTAACTCGACGGCAACACAAGCACAGTGGACGCAACAGAAACGGGTGAGGGGGGTAGAAACAAGCACCCCGACCAGAAACTATGCCAAACAAGTAAGGACAAGTTACATGAGCCCCCACCCTGCAAACCAAAGGGCCCCCACCACAATATAAGCACCAACCCTACTGAAACCCTACCAAATAATGGTACAACCGACTCCACACAGGCCAGCAGAATAATAGGAACGCCGAAAAACTTTGGGAATATGCTAGGAAGAGTGGGAGGCAGCCACACACAAAAAATGAGAGCAAACTGCCGACATTCGACTACAAGCGAATTCCCGAAATTGCTCTACGTAAAAACAACCTTTTTTGGAAAACACGCTCAAACGCCCCAAAATTTTTACACAACCACGAAAACACACACAAAAAACGGGGCCCACCCTGGAAAAAGTGCTAGGGGTGTTACAAAAAGGGATTTGGGGCAATGTAACGCTGTAACCATAAACTCACGGATGCGAGCAGCACCACACAACCCGAGAGGAACACGACATGGAGCAGAACCACGCTACCCAAGGGGAGCACGACACGAGGCTACCAGGCCACTATGGAACGCTGCATTTGCCATAACCCCGATACTCGCTATACTGATGATTACACTAACAACAAGTAGGAAGAATGGTCGCATGTGGGGAACACACAACACAAACAGCAACAACATAACGCGTAGCCGCAGAACACGAGGAAAACGGACCACAGCGAGGAATGCAGCGGCACGGTGGACACGACCACCCCAAGGCTACAAATTACTCAAGATAATTTACCGTAACGGTAAACCCTTACTAGTTAGAACAAGGAGACCGGAACACGCAGTAACTGCGATAAAAGAAGGCACCCCAACAAGAGGCAGACCACTAATGCGGAAGATTGAGCAAAGGATGAGGCGGCACACCCGTTGCTGGAAAACAAACATGACGGGTGGAGGGAGCCAGAACCACACGGAAATGTACCCGTACAACACCACCACGAAGGGACTATTTGAGAAGAAAGGCCGACTAAACATGTTCCAAATGCAACATGCCCACTCACTATATGAAGATGACCCATTGCCCCCCCTGGTAATAGCCACAATGAGAGAAACACTGAAACCGGGTAATAACAGACAACCGCACACAACGAAGGCATTGCAGCTACTCGGGAACTCCCGGGGCTTCTGCATACCGGTTTGTGATGGCAAACACTGGAGGGCAGTGCTGGCCGGACCAGACAAAGGAAATGACAAACTGAAGTTCTGGATATATGACTCCTCGAATGGGAGAACCAATGCAACTTCACGCAACACCAAAAGGCTAACAGCGGAAATAACCAACTGGACGGAACACTTGGCCAAGACACTCAACAAACAAGTAACAGTGGAACTGATGAATGTAGGCAACCAAAGCGCGCAGGACCAATACAGCTGCGGAGTATGGGTACTGATGGCCGCCGAAGCCTGGATGCACTACCAAAAAACATGCCCAGGGGGACACTGGCCCACCCACTTCAACGAGGCAGTCAGCAAATGGGGGGCCACCGACAGAACGGCGATAACCGCCTATAGAAAGTCCATACAGCTGCCAGTAAAAGAGATGATAGCCACTGCCGAGGGGCAAAGCCGGACGCAGGTGGAAAGCCAGCGAGCGGCAGAGACCCGGAGGCCTGCGGATGGCCTGAACACAAACCTAGAGGCCGGAAGACAGGCACCGCAAACCCAGGAGAGGGGACGCAAAACTACTACGAAGCAACCAGGCCTATGGGAATGGCTCCATAGATTAGCCCCCACAACACCCCCAGGTAATGACGGGCAGACACCTGAGGAGCAGCAAGCACAGGAAACCCACCTAAACGAAGAATGGGAGCAAACACAGGACGAACCAACAGCACGATGGGAAAGATTCGTGGACACACGGCTGGAAACACCAGAGGCGTGCCAGGACTCCCGAGAATACCAAACCCCTCTCACAGAACCAATAAAGACTGACATAGGAAAGGACCGTCTACACATGCTCACATGGAATGTGGCAGGACAAAGTGATGCCTGCCTTGACCTTGCCGAGGTCATTAACAAAAGAAGCCAAAACCAACAGAGTCTACAAGTAATTGTACTCACGGAAGTGAAACATGCACACGACAGTGTGATGAGGAGATTTAGAGACATGCAATATACTGCAATAGGCACCAAAACTGAGGTGCAAATAGCAGAAGGGACGGCTGAACAAGCAATGAAAGGAGGAGTGGCAATACTCCTCGGCAACCCCTACAGCCACGCACACAACCACCATGTCGTCCCTGCAAAACACCTCGAGGGGTACCTCCTACATGTTGTGCTGCACCTACCCGGAAAGGTGATGTACCACGTGCTAGGCATTTACAACCCGCCAGGAGCAGAGGAGTGGAAAACCAGGGACAAAATACTCATATACACAACCAACCTACTCAGGAAAACTGCGGGAAAGGCGAACGAGCATGTAGTCATAGGGGGAGACCTCAATGCGAGCAACACCAGCACAGGTAAAGGGATGACAAAAACCGACAAGCAATGGACGAAACTTGCGGAGGAACTAGACCTCCACAATGTAGGCCCGCCAGTCGATACCACACTGAACTGGGCGAAACACAGGAACATTGACAGATGGCTTGCACCAAGGAACAAGCAGGCGCAATACGAGATGGGGGACACCACACACCTCACCCGGCACCACACGAGTGACCACGAGATGGTGAGCCTAGCAACCCTCCAGTTGGACAGCATAGACACCCACGAACCGTATGTGGACCGCGACCCCCAACCAGGGCACGTAAAGCTGGACACGCCCCTGAACAAAACACACAGGGAGACACTCCAAAGCGTCCTCCTCAGGACACACGACTATGCCAGAACCGCTCAACTGAAACGCATAACAGAGATAGCCACACAATGCAGGGAAGAGGACAACAGGCAAGTGGCGCACGCCACCATAGACAGAGCAGGGGAAACAGTACTAAACATACTCACCGAGGCGAACAAATGTGCGCTACAGGACGACGAACTGCCAACTACTACAGTTGGAGGCACCCCCAGCCGAGTGGGAAAAGACCTGCTAATGAGCAAAAAGGACAGAAAGGAAAGGGACGCCGCAATACTCAAGATGCGGAGGCACAAGCAAACCAAACGACACCTACGAAACCCGCACACGGAACACTCAACCCTCCGAAGCCTGAAAGAGGGAGAAATGAAAGGCCCAACGGACAGGGACAATGCAGATGCAAAAGAATGGGTGTCATGGCTTACTGAGGAGGCCAAAAAAGAAAGGTCCGTGGCGCACAAGGTAGTAAAACAGCACTGGAAACAAGCCAAGCAAAGACACAATAACAAAACCGTAAAGGAATACTGGAACAACCAAAAAAGATACCACAAAAGAATATATACCAAGGCGCAAGAAACAGGCCATGCCCCCACGGCGAACATACAGGCCCTACAGGACAGAGAGGGCAACCTGGCTGTAGGCCACGGGAACATCGCTAACGCACTAGCAGACCACATGGCTCACTCGGCACCATACAGGATGGAGCACCGAAGTCCACCCGACTCGAAACCTCCGCCATGGGAAGACCCAGCTCACAGGGAGCGCCTCATAAAAATGCCAAGACCAGACCCCAGTGGGCTGGACCTCACAATAAGTCGACAGGGCTACAGCAAAGCGGTACACACCCTAAACAACAACAAAGCACCAGGCCCCACCAGGACCCCGAACGAAATTCTTAAGTACATGCCAGAGGACTTCCATGATGCACTACACGCACTCATGCTGGAAATGTGGAACAGCAAGCACGTCCCTCTCACCTGGAAAAAAGGGACATTCTGCTTCCACCACAAGAAAGGGGATGTCACCTTACAGCAAAATTACCGACCCATAGCCCTGCTCGAAGGGGTATTCAAACTGTACACCTCACAGATTGCAAACATGCTCTCCACGTTCTGCGAAACGCAAGGGATACTAGCCCAGGCGCAGGAAGGCTCAAGGGAAAAAAGGAACACGCTTCGACAACTCACCAGAGTAACCAATGCGATTGAGGATGCAAACGTCTCAGGACGAGAACTACATGGCCTGTATGTAGACTTCGAAAACGCATACGGCTCAGTGGACCACAACAAACTACTCCATACGATGCAGTACCTTGGAATACCCGACGAACTCACACAGGTGGTGCGGGATGTCCTAGGTACACAAAGCCATGACACAATGTCCATGAACACCAGAGTAGGAGGGGAAACCTCACACAAAACTGTACAGGTGCAAAGAGGACTCCTCCAGGGAGACAGCATGAGTCCCCTCCTTTTCATAATATACCAGGAACCGTTGTTAAGATGGCTAGAGGTGGGAGAGCATGGGTACCAACACAAGTATGCAGCAGAACAAGAAAGGCTAGGCCCCCTCAGAACGACAGCAGGGGCGTTCGTTGACGACCTGCTCATACTATGCCCTACGATTTGCCACATGAGGGCTCAGCTACACAAACTACAGGCATTCTCACAGTGGAGTGAACTCAAAATTAACCTCACCAAGTCAGCCATAACCGGCATAAAAAATGGGGTCTCCATACCCGAACAACTCCATAAAGACCTCAAAATGCTGGGACTGGACGGTAAGCTAAGCCACTTCAAGGTACTCAAGCCAGACGACACGTACAAATACCTGGGAGTACTACTTGCATTCACAGGCAGATGGGACAAAGAGAAAGAGGCCGCTAAGGAAGAGATGAACCACAGAATACAAGCTCTACTACGCTCCCCTCTAACACCTGACCAAAAGGAATACTCCCTTCACTCCGCAATACTGGGGAAATTCAGATATGGATTGCACCTAGGGCTATACACTGCGGGCGAAATAGACGACTTCAACAAAATAATAGGGGGGGCCACAAAGAACATACAGGGTCTGCCCCGCAACGGAACGCCAAACATCTTCACCACACAGGAAAAGGAAAAGTTCGGCCTGGGAAGGGTGCCACTCCAAGCAGTCTACGCCCAGTCGATTTGGAGCGGACTACTGGAGGCCATGCACAGCGAAGAGGACAAGGGAACGGTACGAGGCCCGGCGTGGAGGCAAATAAACCTAAAGTCGAGACTCAGAATGTCCCACGTCAGCAGGTCCACCAGAGGACTGGTAGAATACCACAGCACCACACGCAGGAACTGTACAGACCTCGACAAACTCTGGGGGGGTCACCAAACAAAACACAACACACTGAGGAAACTCAATGCCCTACTCAGATACAACATTACGCCCCAGGGGACGGAGGGGATGCTCAGACAACTCCAAACCCCAATACCAAAGATAATGGAACAGCTAAAAGGGGCGACCAGAAAGAAGTCCGACAAAGAAATGGAGGGAACAACAAGAAAAACGAAAGCAGGCAAAATAATTGATGGGGACATACCGACGCCTCCAGACTGGCAGGCAATGTGCACAGACCAAACTGCCAGGCTCACAATACCCAAGGACACGCCAACTGCGATAAATTTCACAACGTGCCTCAAACTTTTTACACACTTCCCGGACCTAGCGCTCCTTACTACCCGAGATGGCCAACATGCGATTAGCCAGGTGAACGTCAGGGAACAATGCACAGATGCAACCCTCAACACAGACCGCAGTGCCATAGCAAAAGGCCTGGCACACCTATACCCATACCTATGTGAAGCCCAACCGAGGGACATAGCGAAGCCGGGGGACTTCTACGACAGTCTCACAAACAGACGACTGAAGCAACAATACAGGCGCATGCCCAGGGAGGGGCCGCTGGACTCCCACGCAATACGAACTAACCTCCCACGCCTCAACTCGGAGCAGCTGAGGGCAAAAATGACGGAATGGGAGGCGAGGCTGGTCCCCAGGGAAGAGATTCACAGGCAACTCTCCCTGCACCCGCTTACAAGGATTAACGAAACGGAGAATACCGACCCAGTACCGGGGGAGGAAGAGGAAGAACCCCAGCCCCTCCACACACGCTCACAAACTAAATGGATAGATGAAATAGACCCCATGGCCGAAAAACTTGAGACAGGCTTCGAGAAAGGCCGAACGATTGACAAGCCGAAAGAGATTGTGGCAATGAGGGCCCTACTCGTTGACCCAACAGACCCACACTCCCTGGTGACGCAGTACAGAACCCAGTGGAGACACTCAGAGGGGGATGACTCCTACTCGTGGAGTACAAGGGAAACCATAACTGACTACCTGAAACTAGCCAAACGAAGGGGCCAAAGCGCGACCACCTTCCTAACCCTGAATAGAAGACTGCGAGCAAGGGGCTCCCAGGTGACCCACCCCACAGGCCTCAGAGAAATACTGGCCGGGAGGCCGCACCTGGGACAGGCCTGGCCCACACTACATGCAGAGAACCTAACACTGGACCCGACAGAAACCAACCCAGAACAAGACATTGTGGACAACAGAGGGCACCACTGCCAGATACGACTGGAGGGGGAACTCGCCCATAGCTACCACAGGAATGGGAAATACATAGGCACCCTCACGAAAGAAAAGCTTCTCAGGCTACACGAAAGGTACACCCAGGCAGTGGGTACCACAGACCACCAAACCCCACACCAGCGCACACTACGCACTGAAATGTGGGAGGAACACAAAATACAGGTCTCCACGTTCGAGGAGGAAATAGGGCACCTCCTCATTAGGTACTCAAGCAAAGAAGAAAAGGAGGAACGAAAAAAGAACTTGCAAAACCATTGGACATTCCCTGCCCAGATGCAAAGGGCACTACAACAGGCATTCGGAATTAACACCGAACTGTTCGCCTCACCCCTCAATGTCCACCACAACACCACAACGTACTACGCCAAGTATGACAGAGACAAGGTGTTCGGGGCCAGAGGCTCAGCCTGGACAGCAAATTGGATGAAACTGGGAGCCTACCAGTTCAACCCAGAATACACGCCACAGGACCTCAAAAAGGCACTGGACTTTGCCATAGCGGCCACCACCACACAAGAACCGGTGTTCGGGGTCGGGGTGTACCCGACATATGAAAAAACCCCGTACAGAAAGCTATACAATGCACATGCAGGGCACCTAATACACGAACTATTAGAAATACCACAAGGCAAGTTCACGTTTCTACCCCCTGACCACTGGATGGGTGCCACCCACCAACAAGCGAAACAATGCAACTGGAACCTCCGGGTGCTGATAGTGGCCAACAAAGAAGGATGGCAAGCACACTGCGGGGACCCAGACACTGCCGCAGACTGTATAAGGAGGGCACTCACAACCTGCCCGCAAAGCAAGGTCCGCACCACCTCAGCTGTCAAACAGCCGATGAGGGAGGCAAACCTACACGATGCGAATGAACCAAACCAAGAAGGACGCACCCCCAGTGTAGACTGTGTGGTGGACACAAGACCATGGCAGCGATACGAACTCCCGGAAATTAAGACAAAGGACATGACTAATGCAATGGGAAGAATGTGCAGCACAGGGCCACACTTGCGGAACGACCTCTGCCCCCAGTGCTGCAACGTACAAGCGGAAGTGGAAACTTGGTGGGAGGACAGCCACCTCCACGTGGAAGAAGGACCAGCCAAATGGGAACTCCTCCCCGGAAGCAGAGGAGGCAAATGGAACATACACCCCCCCCACCGTACAACAGGTGGTGGAAGCGAACACTTTACACACCAGGCTTACAAGACAGAATGACGCCCAAACGATATGGGACAAAGTAGCGAGGTCAAAAGTTGTCAGATACCCCACCGACTTCTGGCCCGAACACGAACCGGGAGCCCAAGGAAGGAGATGGGAATTGACAAGAGACCAAACAGAGGACCCCAGGAACCAAGCCCCGAGGAACACACCAACCCAATTGACGTACCCCTCCCCTCAAAGGGCACACAAGGCAACCTCGTACCTTTACACGGACGGGAGCAAAAGAGAAATAGAAACAGAAGAAGGAGGCAAAGAATGGGCCTCAGGAGCTGCGGAATGGGACCCCAGGACCGGGGAAGGGGAGGCCCACATGATTCGATGGGAAGGCGAAGACCAAGAGGTGAACAGAGCCGAACTTCTCGCCATACAAAAAGCGGTGACGCTCCCGCCACCACCAAGTGGCAACGGACTCACCATTTGCACGGACAGTGCCAACTCCATTAGACAACTGGAGAGCATGAGAACGAAACCCCACAACATGGAACACCACCAGCAAAGGGACCTCCTGTATGCCATACTGGTCAACATTGAGGCATTAGTAGCAGCAGGGCACACTGTCTCACTGCTAAAAGTCAAGGCACACACGGGAATTGTGG
The DNA here is from genome assembly GCA_001247695.2 of Cymbomonas tetramitiformis. Lineage (NCBI taxonomy): Eukaryota > Viridiplantae > Chlorophyta > Pyramimonadophyceae > Pyramimonadales > Pyramimonadaceae > Cymbomonas > Cymbomonas tetramitiformis. The sequence continues at coordinate 58,910 of LGRX02002196.1, forward strand.
GGAACGAAAAAGCCGACGAAGCAGCCAAACAAGCCTGTACTACGGGAACCCTCACGGAAGCGTGGGATAATAACGAGACAATAAAAGTCAAACCCATGATACCAGACGAGGACTCGAACAGCAGAGAGCTAAAAGGAAAACTCGCGGTACAAAAATACGTAACCACACTACTCCGTGAACGGCAAGCCCAAGGAAACAGTAGACTCTCAGCAAAAATGACCGACCTCCAGGGAGAACCCTCACCCTGGACCCACCAACTGAAAACTGAGCGCAACTTCAGATGGGAGGCGCACCATGACCAAGCGCAACAAACTGAAGAGGAACAAACGACAATACGGGACCTGGTACCCAACCAGCAGCAGCAAGCCAACCAGACCCGAGACGAAGAAGACAGGCAAATAAAAGCCATGCTGGAACAAACGGAGGAAGAGGAGATGCTCCTTATGCGAGAGGTGCAGGAGCACCAAGAATACCAAGAAACAGAGGGCAGAGGGGAC